>CM031243.1:228666957-228671545 GCA_018340775.1 Taxus wallichiana var. yunnanensis | reverse complement strand
TCCTTCATGTTCATTCATGCATAGTATAATATATATACAAGGTTCTCTTACAAGCTTCGGTTATCGAAGTGATCCATTTAAGAAGCCTATCTGAATATCTGTTACTGATATTCATCTGACATCCTGCATCTTAAATTAGGTGATCAGGACAACGCAACCAGCACTTGCGATACTTTGGCCAAAGATTTTCACATGCTTTGCATGATCATATTCTTGGATGTGATACACACCAATGGAATACGTCCTTCACCTCACTTCACCTGTTATCTAGAATGGTCTTTCCTGGTTCCTACCAGTCCTTCCAATTTAGGGTCAAACTCTAACTCCAACTAGCAATATGAATGAGTATAGGAAGTCACTCATGGCAACTAAAGATAGAGAGACATACGGTGTCGTCCCCAAATGACTCGTGTGTCTATTTATCTTTAGTCCTCTGGAGTCACTCCGTATACGTGTTCACACTCCTATCTGACCAAGAACTTAATATTGGCTTATGTAATCTCGATGATTTAATTCGGGAGGGCATTGTAATATGTCGGCTATAACATTGTGTCGTAATGAAGGCCCCACCTTCATGAAGACACCGCGGTCTTGCACTGGCGTATGTCAATGTCCTACGGAATCCTCTCATCGAGAGTACACATCCGATCAAGTGATTTGGATATGATCTTAATAATTAAGATCAACTTTCAAAATCATGCTGATCCTTTATCCTCATTCTTGTTACGGTTGTAAGTAGCTAAGAGAGACTAAATCCGTCTTCTAGCTTACTACGCATCTTCTCCTTCATACCAAAGGGTTGCATTTTTCTACTTGGTTCTTTTCTTAATCATTGGATTAAGCAGCCCATTACCGATGCAGGACTTAATAAGTTTAACCTATTAAACTTAACCAAGTTTTCCACAACTGTAACCAAATTCAGAATTCCAGCTTATTAGATGTCATTTAAACGAGGTCTAATTCTCAATAAATATATTCATTTATTCTCCTTAACCTTACATAGTTAAGGTCTATTAGCCCTGGATATATTTATCCCATATCCTTTCTTTTCTCGAATTTAACATTCGAGGCTATTAACGGAGTCCGAATACAAAGTTCGGCTGCTCCTAAGTTATTTGATATTCCTTAGCTTTCAAGCTAATCCCGAATACCTATCAGTTATGAGATCATGTTCTTCCTAATCCTTTTTAATGTCAATTAAAAATTCATCTTAACCCAAGTATGAACTAATTGCACATTTCAACTTAAAAGTTGCATTTAGGTAAGAATAGATGTCAATTCCTTTTAAATCCATCCAAGGACAATTGAATAATTCCAAATCAAGAAATAACATTATATTTCCAATTTAATCAACAATATCAAACTGATATAGTCATTAAAATATCACACTTGTATTTGTATTCATCAATCCATTTCATAATCCATACATTTGCCAGTCCAAATGACTAGACTTTGTTTATATTAAACAACGTTACAACTCATAGATAGAAGAATGTACTTTCTTCTTTTCACAATTCCTTATAGAGGAATAATAACTAACAAATACAATTCATCTTCAGACAATCAAAAGAAGTATCAGAAAATAGCCATGTCTTCATTTTACTCAAGTTCCATCTGCAAAATTACTTGCACGGGTCAGTTCATTGAACTGAGCATATTAAGCACTTGTCATTAAAATGAGGTGCTTCTAATTAACTGTCTCAATAAAAGAACCCTGCTTTTATGAAACGTTAATAAGAACATCAATCAAGAATTAAGTATCAAAAAGAATGAACAAGCATGACAACTGAACCATCTAAATACCATCCCAATCAATCAAAGAACTACTGTCCTTTTTCCCAAATGATCATTACAAAAAGTAATTTCCTTCAACAGTTCCAGATTACAACATCTGTAAAAACTAGGAATACAAGTAAGCATACTGCTATTATAACATAACTGTTATCCCTTTCCTTTCATTAGTAATAAAATCAAGAATAAAATCTAACTGAAATGTAAACCAATTACTTTCCTTTCAGTTCATGCATCTCATTTGATTTCAAGCAATCAAGTACAGATGAGAAGTAAACAACAATAAATATAGTTGCTTAAACCCAAGCAATACAAAATTCGTTCCTAAACGATTACAGATTCCAACTGTATGAGAGAAGAAATGATCATTATTCCAAGTTATCCATCCACAAATACCAAAAACAGTTGGTAAAACATTGTATTCATCATAGAGCAAGAAATATAAAGAATGCATACTATGTACTTTACCGTACTAGAAGAATTCATACTTCTTTCTTTGTATTTTTAACCAAATAAATAGTTATACAGTCACTTAATCAATTATTCACACGACTTTCTATATCCATGAATGCACACAGTTCATAAATAACCATTTGCACATTGTTGTTACCTACAGCAGTTAAGTCCAATCCGTATGTACAGTGAAGCTCTAGTGCTATTTCCAATATTCAAATTTGACAAGAAGAGAAAAGAAATTCAACAAGAAGAGAAGAATTCATCCCTATAACTATTTTAATAAGAAAACATCCATTTTCTTCAAACACAACAAGAATCACTCAAGTCGAATTCATTCTTTTTTTGAATGACAGTGTAAAATCAGAGATCACACGAAACATTTCAATCTTCCGTTTGTACAGAAAAACACAGCACTCAGAAAACAATCTAAATGCCACTGTCACTTCCATCAAGCCGAATCCAAATGTTCAATAAATCCCCAATTAACATTTCTTCAAAATTTAAAACAGCAGAAGAAGAAGAACTCGTTTCCTTTTTAAATCCAGAAAAGAAACGATGTCAAAACCAAATCACACAGCATGCACAATTTTATTCAATATACCATATGAAAAGAATGCCCAGTTCGAGTTCCTTCTCGATCAAACATTTAAATCCAAAAACAACATTCTCCTATTTCACAATGATGTACAGAACTCAAAATACAATATTTGTATATCAATACCTCTATCAAGGCAAACCCGCATAGGGTATTAGATACATAAGCTTGGTACAGTCAAGACAGACTCAAACAACAAGCTAAATTCCCATGTACTTCATTTCTTGCACGAAATACAAGCCAAGTTCGTATTCACGAAGACAGTTCGAATCAGAAGGTCAAACCTCAACCACAAAATGCAATGGAATCAACTTTCCATCACAGCAAGAAGAAAACATAGTTCATTCATTGCACAGAATACAAATCCAAGTTCGTTTTCATGACAACAGTTTGAACTGGAAGATCAAACCGCATCAATAAAACACAACAAAATCAACTTTCCATCACAGCAAGAAGAAAATATAATCATTTATAATTTCAGAAGAAAAACAGTTACTTTCTCCAACTTTCACGAATACCCAAGTCGTATTCGTTAAATTTTACAAAAGAAAAGCACAACAATAAGAATATTACTATCACTTCCTTCAAACCGAGCTCATAATGCTCAACATAACCCATTTACCATTTCCTCAAAATCTAAAACAGCAGAAGGAGGAGGAACTCATTTTCTTTAAAAAAATTTAGTAAAGAACAATGTCGAGCAACTCACACAGTTAATACGTTCCATCACTCAAGTTCATAATAGCAAAAGAACAATTGCTCAACAATGAAAAACAACTCATACAACCTGTACAGTTTCATTGTTTAAAGAACGAATTTCCCAATACTGTCGAACAAACCAACACAATATGACTGTATTTCCAACATAATAAATACACAAAGACAGTTCAAATCACAACAACAAGAAAATGATTCTACCCAAATCATTTCCAACATGACAAGCAAAAATTGACTAAACCCAAATCATCTCAGTCATGACAGCAATCAAATAAACCCAAAACCCCTTCATCAGAAGAGCAGGGTTGTTTTAATGAGACGTTTAAGCAAAGCAAGTGTTTTAAAGAGAAGGGCTTAACATGCCTGCAATTTTTTCCTCGAAGCTCGAAGAAAACCGCGTCTACAGGAGGTATTTCCTTCCACGGCGACAACAACAAGCTTCCCAACAATCACCTTCTGCTACAGGCTCAAAAATAGCCTTCAATTTCCAAAGAAACAGAGATAGTAACCAAACACAACTGGTTCGACTGAACCAAGAAAAACCAAATGCAGAGCAACTTCCCAAAAATCCGAACAACACAATAAACAATAAAAATTCCTCCATACTCTTTCCAAGGCGGGCTGGTCACAAAGACCAAGAAATTGAATGCATTAAAGGCTCTGCCTTTTTCCTATTTCCTCACGCCACCACCGACTTGGGTTGGCAAACTACCAAATTCAAATTTTACATGCAAACGAGTTTAGTCTCATGACTAACTAGATACCTCTAGCTTTTTTCTGTTCTCGCCAAACTTGCTTGCTTTGTCCACGCAAGGACCTACATTCAATGCCATTAAATTTCCTTCCATCCTTATCCTTTCCATCCCCCATGGGTCTGTGCGTCCCCTTCCTTAGGTTAGGATTAGTTTAGGATTAACAATAGTGTTCATACCTAGGTCATAGGTTAATAGAACTTAGGTCTATGTTCACCCTTAGAATTTAAAAATCCACTTAGGATAGTAGTTAGGATATAAGGTAGGACTTAGGGTT
>CM031243.1:228649457-228656957 GCA_018340775.1 Taxus wallichiana var. yunnanensis | reverse complement strand
ATCTCACCTCCATGGGCTCAAACTCTAGCAACTCTAATTGCTTCATGAGTTCCAATGTTGGCAACTCAAGTGACATGGGCAAGATTGCCTCTCTTCCATAAACAAGCTTGAATGGAGAGTTACCTGTGGATCTCTTGGGAGTTATCCTATCAGCCCATAAGGCTGATTTCAGTTTGGTATGCCAAGACCTCTGATTCTCATCAAGAGTCCTCCTAATGATCCTCAACAAGTTCTTGTTTGTAGACTCGGCCTGGCCATTACCTTGAGGGTAATAGTTTGATGAAGTGCTTAGGTAGATCCCATTCTTGACAGCCCACTCAGTCACCTTGGATCCAATGAATGCCAATGCATTATCTGAGATTATTGTAGCAGGTATACCAAATCTGGTTGCTATCCCCTCATAAAAGTCTAAGATGCTGGACTCATTTGCTTCTTTGAGTGCTACTGCTTCAGTCCACTTGGTGAAGTAGTCTGTGGCTGTCAAAATCCATTTGTGCCCTTGACTTGAATTAGGATTAATGACTCCAATGAAGTCCAAACCCCATTGCATGAATGGCTGGTCAACTGAGATTGGATGCAATGGAAGGGCAGCAAGTCTCTCTTTTCCTGTGAAGAATGCACAATTCTTACACCTCTTGATCCATGCATAGCAATCACTGAAAATTTTAGGCCAATAATAACCAGCCTTCATGATTTTTAGAGCTGTCACTCTCGGTGCAAAATGACCACCAGCTGATCCACCATGGAACTCTTCCAACACCCTATGAATCTGATTTGTGCTAATGCATCTCAATAGCACTCCATTCACATCTTTCTTGAACAAAACTCCATCAACAATGGCATATGGGATAGCCTGCAATCTGAAGTGTCTTCTTTGGGTCTTGTTCATCTCAGAGGGCATAGGCCTGTGCTTAGGAAGTGCATTATACCTTGGGTCCAGCAAGGAGTGGGGGCAGCATTGTTTTCTTCTTGAGTGCCACATGGCTCATGGCTGTCTTGAACTGTCAAAACAGCCTCTCCTTCATTGCATGCTTCTTTTTGCTTCCCAAAACCAGCTGCTCACACAATCCTTTTCCTCTTACCAGCTTGGTGATTTTGATCTCAATGTCATACTCCATGACACGGGTGATCCAACCTGCCCTTTTCTCATTCAAATCTTTGTTGAGGAGGAAGTCCTTAACCCCAAAGATGTGAGACCAGCAATCGGACCTTGTTGTTTGAGACTAAATGCTTGAATTTCTTCAAGCTTCGACACGCCAAACACATGCTTCTCAATAAAAGAGTACTTCACCTCATAGTCATCTAGGCTCTGGCTGAAGAAGGCAATTGGCTGCTCATCATTATCCTTGTTCTGCTGTACCAAAATGGCAGAAATAGTGTCATTACCTCCAAATGCATAGAGGATGAAATCCTTGGAGAAGTCCGGGTTGATGAGAGTTGGTGCTTGAGAAATGGCTTCTTTGATTGCTTCAAAACTCTCCTTGCCTTCGCTGTCCACTTGAAAGCCATGCTCTTCTTTAACATTTTGGTGATGGGCTTGACAAGGGCTGCAAAATCTGGGACAAACCTCCGAACAAAGTTTATCCTCCCCAAGAAACTCTGAAGGGCTTTCTTGTGGCTTGGCAATGGTAGTGCTCTTATGGCTTCGACTCTCTCTGGATCAATTGCTAATCCTTCTTTGGAGACAATATGGCCAAGGAGCTTTCCTTCATGTGCAAGAAAGATACACTTCTTAGGATTCAAAGACACTCCAAATTTCCTACACCTCGTGAAAACTTGTCTCAAATGAGAGAGGTGGTCTGCTGCATTTTTGGAAAAAAAAGTGATATCATCAAGGTAAATCAGCACCACGTTGTTAATCAAACCTTTGAACGCCATGTCCATTGCTCTTTGGAAGGTAGCACAGCGTTGTTGACAGCCCAAATGGCATCTTCCTGTATGCAAAAGTCCCCATTTGGTTGTGAAGGCTGTCTTGAACTGGTCTTCTTCCTTCACCATAATCTGATTATAGCCTGAGTAGCCATCAAGTAGTGAAAACCTCTCGGAGCCAGCCACAACTTGCAAGATTTGCTCCATGGAAGGGAGTGGGTAATGGTCCTTGAGAGATGCTCTATTTAAGTCTCTAAAATCAACACACAATCTGATCTCTCCACTCTTCTTTCTGACTGGAACCAAGTTGGCAACCCAACTAGAATGCTTGATTGGGAATATGATTCTTGACTCAATCAGCTTGTCCAATTCTTTCCTCATGAGAGGCTCCATGTGTGGATTGACTGGTCTTTGTTTCTACCTGACAGGCTTAGTATTTGGATCCAATTCAATGGTATGCTGAGCTAAGTTGGGATTGAAACCTTTCAAATCTTCATAGCTCCATGCAAACACATCAGGGAACTCTTGACACAGCTGTACGAACTCATACCTTTCTTGATCAGTTGTCATCTTTCCAATTTGCAATGGTTTGTTCTCTTCTACCAAGATGGATACTGAATCCTCTCTCTTGACCTGAATGTTTGCTTTCTCCTTTCTAAACTGATCATTGGGATTAAAAATGGACTCCAAAGTGATAAGTCCCTTGGGCAGCTTGTTAGTTCTCAGCTGTACCACTTGGTCACCATACTGTTGTTCCAATTTTTCTTGATTCTTAGCTGAGAACTCAGCTTCTTCTTGCAAGAAATGGATGATTTGCTGGTCATTCTCAAACACTTGCCAACTGACATTGTTATCTGGCACTGAAGGCCTCACAATCACGTGGATGTTTGGTTGTACCTTGTCTTGTTGAATGCTTTCCACAATGTCAAAGGCTGCCCCTACTGCTGCAAGCCTGTCAGCAGCTTGATTCTCTTTCCTAGGAATGGATTTGATGCCAAAACCCTCAAAATCTTCCATGAGGTCCCACACCCTATTCTTGTAGCACCTGAGTAGATCATTCTTGGCAGCATGTTGTCCCTTGACCTGATTTACAATCAATTCACTATCACCAAAGACTTGCAAGTTCTTTATTTTCTTCTTGATTGCCCAATGCATCCCTTGCACTAAGGCTTCATATTCAGCAGTGTTATTGGAGCATGCAAACTGAAATCTAAAAGCTGAATAGTACCTTACTCCTTGAGGTGAAACAAGCATGGCTCCACCTCCTGCACCTTGTCTACTTCTTGATCCATCAAAAACAGCTGCCATACCTCATTGTCATCCTTGTGGTTTGGCTTGGTGATGTTAGGAATAGGCTGATTTTCTTCATGTATACAATAGACCCCTAGCTCTCGATTCTTCTACTTTGATAAGGATCAAAAGCATGTACCTTGTTTTGCCCATTCATCAAGAGTTAGATCCGGGATGCTCCCAACCTTGGTGTCAGCTTCATCGGTGCTTGGGTGGTCTTCTTGATCAAATGCTAAACAATTGGCATTGATCTGACTTGGAGTGTAAGGCTCAATGTGGAAGTTTGCAATAGGTTCAGACCTGATTGTAGCCTTAGTTCCATACCTCATTCTGAACAACATGTGTGACCAATCAGCAGACAAATATCCCCAATCTTGGCTGTGAAGTCCCTTGACAAGCATAGGGCAAAGAGTGGTGGAAGGTCTATGACTGATACATCTTGTGAAACAACAACATTTGGACATGCATGCAAGGTAAGACTCAAGTTTCTAATCACCCCAACTATTGTTACTGTTGTCCCATCCAGCTGCACTACCCCTTTGGATATGGTTTCATACTGGAGCCCTAGCTGATCAGCTATTTGTTTAGGCATCACTGAGCTACTTGCCCCAGAATCTATCATGCAATTGTGCACTAACTGATTTCCAATGATTAATGAAACATAGAAAGGAGGGGGCTTCAACATTTTACCTTGCTGTCCTCCATGATTTCCTCAGCCGGGCAGCATTTGTGAGCACTTTTCTTGCATCTGAACTTGCTGATTTGAAGTTGGCCAGTCCTTCATGGCAGCTTGTAACAAGTCTCTTTGGCCTGGGATAGATAGGGATTCCCACATTGATATATTAACATTTGTCTTCTTCATCTGATCAATGATACTGAATGGTGATGAAGGATCTCTTTGCTGTCCCTTTGCTTGTACATTCACTCCTTGCACGTGGGCAGCAATAACTGGTATTTGAGTTGGTCTAGGAGCTGTTCTTGGCTGCCCTTGTGCATTTGAAATTGGATTTTGCTTGCCAACCATTTGTGGAGCCATGGAAGGTTGTGGATTGGTTGGAGCTAATGGCTGTTCTTCACCCAAATTCCTTCTTTTTGACCTTGTGTTGGCTGCAACACCTTGAGAGACCATTTGATTCATGCCACAAAAATCCTCTGCTTGCCAATTTACCAACGTGGTGTCATTTGGAGCTGATTGTTGTTGGAATGTTTCTTGTTGTTGGTTGTTTCCTTCGACTCGCCTCACCCTCCACACCAAAGCAGTTGTCACCATTAATGCTTGATTCAAAGCACCATGAAGCACATGGATTGGTTATGAGGTTCATTGCATGGAAAACACCAATCATACTCCTGAGCAACGTTGTTTTGTGTTGGCACCAATGCCTTAGAGGTAGATATGGCATTTGGATTGTAGGGCTGAAATGGTCTATGGCAGGAGGCCTTGTTTGATTCATATTTGCAGCTGGATTAGGAGGTCTTTGTGTGGTTGGTATGGCTGCCTGTTAGGCTGAGCTTGGGGCTGGTAAGAAGGTCTAAAACCTTGGGCTTGTTGCCTCTTGAGAGTGACTAGCTCATTGCCTAGGTTTTGCAATTGCTTCATGACTTCTTCAAGCTCATTTGGGGCACTTGGAGATGAAGTAGAAGCTTCATTTGAACTCGATTTCTAGGAGAGGGAGAAGGAGCCAAATTAGGTGCTTGATTGGTATTTGGACTCTCTAAACTTGGAAACAATGGCATGGGAGGTCTAGGGGCTAGTTTGCCACTTGATCAAACAATTTTCAGCCCTAATGGCAATGCTATAAGCCATAGGGATAGTTATGCCTCCCATGGACTGAATCAACATAGAAATATCAGAATTTAGAGCTTTGAGATAGTAGAGAAAAGCACCTTCTGCTGTTGGTCTGACTGCCACTGGAATTCTCTCCCAAGTCTTTTGAAATCTGAAGTTGAAATCAGTCAGCTGCTCATTGGGAGCTCTCTTGATGGTTGTCAGCTGCTCCAAAAGAGACAAGTTGTCTCCCTTCTCTCCAAATTGCTCATGAAGTGCTATACATAGCTGATTCCAATTTGTGATAGAACCAGCTCCAAGGCTTCTAAACCATTGCAATGCTTTCCCCTTGAATGAAGATGCCAGCAATTTGACAGCCACTTGCATCTCATTGATTTCATGAATTGCACAAAGATTGGCAATGTCTTTAACATGATCACCTGGAGTAGTCTGATTTTCTCCAGTGAAGTAGGGAATGTTCTTCAAGGCTGCAATTGGAATTGGATGTTGTGCATTGAGGGCAAGTGGGCTGCTGCCTGTGAAGTTGACATAGGGGTTGTTTTGTGCCATTCTAATTGGTCTTAGAACCCTTGTTGATTGAATGAAAGGCCTACTAGGTGGAGGAGTTGAGAGAGTTCTGTTTGGTGGAGATGGAGACCTTTGGATTCTCCTCCCACTTTGCCTTACTCTTGGAGATAACTGCAGATATTCAAACAACACCTCTTCTTCTCCAGCTCTTGACCTTGTGGTGATTCTTCTCATGAGTTTTCAGGCCTGCACTGCTGAAACCAGTTGATTCTTCCCCTTGGAGTCGCCAGATATGCAAATTATAGCTCTTTTCAAGCAAGAAAATTGCAGCAGATGCACATCAACTTTGCTGCAATAAAAATGAGACCTCTAAGGTCCCACCGGCGTGCCAAAACTGTTGTTGCAAATCAGCAGCACCCCTGGATGCAAATCAAGGTTCTGAATTGATGTTTTAGGCATCCAGTGTGATTGCACAACATGGAAACCTCTCTCCAAGTGTGGGACTTGTGAAAATGAGAGAGGAATCTCTAGATTAGAGGTTGGTTCCTCAAACTCCTCTGATTTAGATCTATATTTTGCACAACTACAGAGGTTCAGATCCTAATCCTACTCTAAATTGCAAGGAGACAGGGATAAAAATGCAAAAATGAAACTAAACTAAAGATGGTGATGCACCAAAAGGAGTGGTGAAACATTTTTTGCCATGTAAATAGACACAAATTCATGAAATGCAACAAGGGAAAACATACACAAGCTGATAGATGTAATTAGAGGTCTTAAAATGAAGTAAAACAATACAAACAGAGGACTGAAAGCATTCACAGAGTTTGCACTGTCAATTCCATGTAAAAATCTCTTGCATTCCACCTCAAAGAGGTATAAACCTACTACAATACTTGAAAAAGGTCTGATTCTTACAACTATCACTTGCTGGAGGTGAAAGAAGAAGTTTTCTATGCCAAAAAGTGTTCAACCATGAAGAAATGAGCCAAATCTGGCTTTTACAGTACATGGGTCGAGCCCAGGAGAGAGAAAACATGAAAAATGCATGGGAGCCATCCCTCATTGATGGAAAATGCATTAAAACAGCATGGAGGACCTTACAAACCCATACCCCGTCATTTTTGACCATATATCGAGAAGAATGCGACCCATTCTCAGTATTAAATTTGGTTGTTGAAATGTCATTTTCGCCATGGACACGCATCAGAACCGTTTTTGAATTTTTCTCTCCAAACTGAACCAAAATTAGAAATTGACCATGGAATCATGTAGAGAATTTTAACATCTTTCCAATGATATAAAGAACGTGAAAATCTGAGCTCTGGATCAAAAGATATGATCGTTTGAAGATTTAGGGCAAAAACGGCCCAAAAACGGATCGATGGGAAAAATTTTCAAATTTTACCTTTTTTTTGTCTTTGGAAAATTTTTCAAAAATTCCCCGCGCTCCGCTGGTCGGATGCCACGTGGCAAGCTCTGATTCACTCTGGAATTCTCTCTCCTTCTCAAACACTTAGCCAATTTTTCATCGCAGGGTTTTCCTTTGAAAATCGTGACCTTTTATACTCGTGATTTTGGAAAAATTTCCATTTGAACCTTGACCAAAATACTTTTAAATTTTTCAAATTTGCCTCCGACCCCGAACTCCTCTCGCCACGTGGCAGCTTCCTATTGGTCCGTGGGCCTCAAAATGGGAAAATTTTCCACAAAAACTCCGCCGAGCCATAACTTGAAAAATATAAGGAGTTAGGAGGCAAACTTTACCTTTCGGGAAAGCCGAGAGAGAGCTCTATCGATGGTGCCATTTCTAGAAAGCCTTGAGTGCCTAAAAATAAAAAAATGCATGTGCATTTACTTGTGGGTGTGCGTGTGTGTGTGCATATGGGTGTGCATGTGCATGTGCGTCCGTGTGCGTGTGCGTGTGCATTTGCGTGTGCGTGTGCGTGTGTGTGTATGTTTGCGTGTGCATTCAAAAGCGTGTAGGTGTGCGTGTGTGTGTGCCTAAGCATGTGCATGTGTGTGGGCCTAAGCGTGTGTTTGTGTGT
>CM031243.1:228616957-228644457 GCA_018340775.1 Taxus wallichiana var. yunnanensis | reverse complement strand
AATGTCTGCTTAATGTTGAATATGAGTATCGGTGGAAAGACTTGATATGGAAACTAGTTAATTAAATATTAGGGGATTAAACCCTAACCTACCCCTAAGTTTTATCTTATACCCTAACTACTATCCTATATGGATTTTAGATTTCATAAGGGAGAAAATAGATATAAATTCCATTAACCTATGAACTAGGCGAATGACCTAGATATGGACTATTAAAATACTAGACTAATCCTAACCTAAGGAAGGGGACGCATAGACCCATGTGGATGGAAAGGATAAGGGGGGGGAGGTAAGAAATTTAATGGGACAGTAAATGAAGCCCTTACATGTATAGCGCCAAGTTTGGAAAGAACAAAGAAAATTTGGAGGCGTCCAACTAGCTTAGAAACTAAATGGAATTTATATGCAAATTTGAAATTTGGAAACTCACCAACCCAAGTCGGCGGTGGCGTGAGGAATGAGGAAAGGCGGTGCATTGATGCATTAATTATCTTGGTCTTAGTGACCAGCTCGCCTTGGAAAGAGGATAGAGGAAAAAGGAAAATTGTTGTTCTTTGTGTGCATTTAGATTTTAGTTGCTCTGCATTTTGTTTCTCCATGGTTGTCGAACCAGCTATGTTTTGATTAATGTCTCTATTCTTGAGCTTGAGTGTGGAAGTTAGTGACTGGTTGGAAAGCTGGCCGAGGGCGTCATGGAGAGAAACAACTCCGGTGGGCGCGGTTTTCTTTGATCCACAAGATAAATTAACGAGGCATGTTAAGCCCTTCTCCTTAAACCACTTGCTTTTGCTTAATAGTCTCATTAAAACAACCCTACTCTTATGATGGGGGTTTTGGTTATTTGATTTGGCTGTTACATTGAGATGATTTCGAGTTGAGTCATTTTCTTTTGCTGTACACGGCTTGAGCATTCTTTGCATAATGATTAAGTTGAATACATTGTCCTTGATGTGTAGTTCGTTTTGGTAGTGTTGGGTATTCGCTTTATTACCATTTTGGGTTGTGCTAATAAATACATTAGCTAAATGAATATCACTTCTGAGTTCTCGAGCATTCTTGTGAAAATGAAAAGATGAGATGATTTGTATGTCCTGGATGAACTATTGCTTAAAAGAATGAACACGACTTGGGTATTCCGGGTGTTTGAAGAAAATGATTGTTCTTCTTATTGAAATCATTAATGAATTATGTTTTCTCTTTGCTGCTTCGAAATCTGAAGGTAATGGGAAAGAGGATTTTATTGTGCATTTTGGATGCGGTTTGATCTTCTAGTCTGAATTGTCTTCATAAAAATGAACATGGCTTAGCGTTCTGTGCAAATGAATGAAACAAATGAGATTCGGCTTGCTGTTGAGATTGTTTTGATTGTACCTTGCTTGCACATCTATTACCCTATGCGGGTTTGCATTGATAAAGGCATTGTTATGCGAATATTGTATTTCTGAGTTCAGTGTGTGGAAACATTTGGGAAAAACAAAGCTGTGGTGATATTAATAGACTATTATGCGAGTTATAATTCCTTGATTTTTTTTTTTATTTGCATAAACACAAGTTCCACAGGATAGTAAGGTTATTGTAGCTTCTTACTTTCTTTGTACTAATTTGATATGGTATTACACTGCTAGTTCTTTTAGTACTAATGTTTATAGACCGATTCTGATGAACTCTGGTCAACTTTTTGGAAAGGTAATAGTAGTTTTCAATTCTTGAATATAATACTCGAATGAATTATACTATTGGAGCATGTCTGCTCTAAGTAAGAGTTATTTGGATAGAAAGTAGAAGAGGTGATATGATCTTGCCCCCTTATATTCAATTATTGATTTTTGTTTATCTCTCTTTGGACTATTATCATTGATTGATATCACGTTTGGATTAAAACTTCTAGTACAACTATGAGGAAAAGAAAGAGAGTGTGAATGGATAATTTGAATTAATGATCATTTTTCTCTCATACAGTTGGAAATCTATAATTGTTATGGAACGAATTTCATACTGCTTGGGTTAAGCATTGGTATTTAATTGTTGTTTGCTTGTTCTCTTCAGCGTTTGATTGCTTGAAATCAGATGACTTGTATGAAGGAAGGGACAATAATTCGGTTTCGATTTTAGTTAAGATCTATCTTTTGAATTCACAACTATTGTAAGATAATGGAATTGATAGCATTTATGTTAGAACAGCGAAGTTGCATAGTTTTGTTTTTTTTTAGTTCTTACAAATGTTTGTGTCTGGAACTATTGAAGGAAATTACTTCTCGTAATAATTATTTGGGAAAGAGGCAAGTAATCCTTTGTCGATTAGGAGGGTTATTGGATGATTGAGTTGATATGCTGATCATCCTTTTTGGTATTTAATTCTTGATTGATGTTCATATTAATGTTTCATAAAAGCGAGTTCTTTTATTGAGATAGTTAATTAAAAGCACCTCATTTTAAAGACAAGTGCTTAATATGCTCGATTGATGAACCGACTTTGTGCAAGTAATTTTGCAGATGAAACTTGAGTATAAATGAAGACATGGTTGTTTTCCGATACTTCTTTTATTAACTAAAGATGGATTGTATTGATAGCTATTACTCCTCCACGAGGAAATGAGAAAGGAAGAAGTTACATTCTTCTATCTTCATGAGTTGTAATGTTGTTTGATATAAACAAAGTCCAGTCGTTTGGAGTGGCAAATGTATAGATTGTAAATTTGATGGATGAATACAAGTAAAAGTTTGATATTTTCAATAACCTGTATCGTTTGATATTGTTGAATAAGTTTGAGAATATAACATTATTCCTTGACTTGGAATTATTCAAATGTTAATGGATGAATTTAAAAGGAAATAACATCTATTCTTTACTGAATGCAACTTTTACATTGAAATGTGCAATTAGTTCATACTTGGGTTAAGATGAATTTTGAATTGACATTAACAAGATTTAGATAAACATGAAATCCTAATTGGAAGGTATTCGGGATTAGTTTGAAAGCTAAGGGATATCAAATAACTTAGGAGCAGCCAAACCTTGTATTGGGACTCGTTAATAGCCTCGAATGTTTAAATTCAGAAAATAAAGATATGGGAAATCATATCTATTGTTATGAACCTTAACTAAGTAAAGTTAATGAGGATAAATGAATAAATTCATTTAGAATTAGACCTCATTTAAATGGCGTCTAATAAGATGGAATTCTGAATTTGTTTACGATTGTGGAAAAACTTGGTTAAGTTTAATAGGTTAAACTTATTAGGTTTATTGATAATGGACTAATTAGTCAAAGAATAAGAAAGGAACCAAGAAGTGAATATGCAACCCTTCGATATGAAGGAGGAGATGCGTATTAAGCCGAGAAGATGGATTAAGTCTCTCTTAGCTACATACAACCTGTAACAAGAACAAGGATAAAGGATCAATATAGCTCCGAAAGTTGATCTTAAATACTAAGATTATAACCAAATCACAATAGAGGTGGATGTGTACCCTCGATGAGAGGATTAGTAGGACATTGACATACGCGGCTTCTGATATGGTGTCTTTGTGAAGGCGGGGCCTTCATGGCGACAAAATGTTATAAAGGCTGACATATTACAATGCCCTTTTGAATTAAATCATCAAGTTTACATAAGTTGGATAATAAGTTTTGGTGGGGATAGAAATTTGATCACGTATATGGAGTGACTCGGAGGACTAAAGGTAACTAGACACACGGAGTCATCTAGGAATGACACCGTATGTTTGCATATCTTTAGTTACCATTAGTAACTTCCTATACTTGTTCATATTGCTAGTTGAGGTTAGAGTTTGACCGAAATGGAAGGATTTGGTAGAGACCGGGAAAGACCATTCTAGATAACGAGATGAAGTGAGGTGAAGGACGTATTCCATTGGTGTGTATCACATCTAGGAATATGATCATGCAAAGCATGTGAAAATATTTGGCCAAAGTATCGCAAGTCTTTGGTTGTGTTGTCCTAATCACCTAGTTTAAGATGCGGGATGTCGGATGAATATCAATAATGAGATATTTAGATAGGCTTCTTAAATGGATCACTTCGATAACCGAGAAAGCGGTAAAAAAGAACCTGTATACTCATTATAATATGCGTGAATTAACATGAAGGATCGGTAAGTCACCGAGTCATGAAATGAGAGATCTTTGAAACTCCGAGCCATAATGTGGGAGGTCGGTAGTTCTTGAGTCATTTACGAAGCATATGGTATACATTATATGATTGAATGACCTTGAATGTGTGTTCCATATTGCAAATATGTGAGCAGAGAACATTAGTTTTTAAAAAGAAATTGTGTGATCAAACTACATTAATTGGATGAGAGAACAATTATTAAAACTTGAACGTGTGTTTGAATTATATAATTCATAACGAGGAGCGTTGTATATAAATAAATAAATAAATTTCCCTTGTTCTAGTATCTTAAAATGGGGATGTTACATCTTGGTATCAGCGATGAAGGTTGCATCTCTTGGACCTAATGAGTCCATAATTTAATAAGGTTTACATTTTCTTATTGAATAGAAAATGGTGTAACAAGAAATGTTGCGAAAAAACCCGTTCCGGGTGGAAAAGCTCTTGCTCAAAAGCTGGATGAAATCCTTGCTGCCCTACTAGACACGAGAGATCATTTGATTGTTTTGGAACAACAGTCAATGGGAAATGAAGAGGAGGAAGAAGAAGTTGATATAAATGATCAGCCACCTCCTGTGGACAACACCAATGGAGGGAATCCGGGTGTTGATAATAGTAATGTGAATGCTCCTAATCATCTTGAAAATAAAAGGGCAAGATTAGTAGCTGAACTTACAAATGACATAAAGAGAATAAGTCCTCCAAAATTTTATGAAACAACCCTTGGGGACGGAGCTGAGAATTGGCTCAGTGAAATGGAGAAGTACTTTGCAATAAGAAACTTCTCTGAGGAGACCAAAGTGATATGGGGAGCATATCAGCTTTCTCATGAAGCATCATCATGGTGGGACAACCGTAAGGTTGAGTTGAATATTGTCAAATCAGACATAACTTGGGATCAATTTAAGGGTTACTTTAGGCAACGGTGGCTGCCTCAACTCTATTTTGATAGGAAAATGACTGAATTTCAGAACTAGTCGCAAGGAAGGCTGACGGTGACAGAATATTGGGAAGGGTTTACTAAACTCCTTAAGTATGTGCCGTAGTACCAAGCTGACGAGAAGTTCAGAATACGAAAGTTCATAATGGGACTAAATCCCATCATTGGTGGCGAAGTGGATGTCCATGGTCCAACCACCATGGAAGGAGTTGTCGAAAAGGCAATAAGATAGGAACAGAAATTGAGAGCAATTTCTGCTCATAGGGAAGAGATAAGGAAGAATATTCCCAATTCTTCTTCATCTCTCACACCCAAAAGGGGGCCTTGGAAAAGGTTTGGTGTGAAAAAAAAATTTGTTGTAGATAATAACAAGAAATCTGTAATGAACAAACCTGTAAATAGTGTGTGGAGCAGCTTCGCAAAAGTTAGTGGCAATGGACAAAAGTCCTATGGGAGCCAGAATGATAACTTCAAAGCTGGTAAAAATTTGAGCCTAGGAAAGGGCCATTTGGAGGATGCTTCAACTGTGGAAAGGACCATTACGCGAGTCACTATCCTCTGAAAAAGGATGATCACAATCAACAAAGCATAGGTTACACGCTACGGTGGCTACGATGCAATGTGAAAAACAAGTTAGGGTAAGTTATTCGGTACACCTGTAGTCATACTTTTTGATACTAGAGCCATTGAATGCTTTATTTCTACTAAACTTGCAATGAAATTAAAAAGAAAGGTTGAATGAATGGATAAGACATGGACAGTGCATTATGGGAATAATGTTGTCCATATAGTCAAAATGTGCCTTTTTGGGGCAATTCTTGACTTGCCCAGTTTCTCCACCGAAGTTGACCTGTATGTCACTCCTTTAGGATCATATGATATCATTATTGGAGTTAACTGGTTGGCAGAACATAAGGCAAAGGTTGACTATTATGAAAAACAAATTTGTTGTTTTGATGACCTGCAGAAAGTAGCAGTCATTCAAGGTGTAAAGCGTGAAGTTGCAGTTAGAAAACTAATAGCTATGCAACTAAAAAGGGCTAAAAATAGAGGCTGCACCTTGTATGCAGTAAAAATGATAGAAAATGCTAAGGAGGATAATGATTTCATGGAAAGATATCCATTATTAAGGGATTTCAGTGATGTATTTCGGAGGAATTACTGGTCTTCCACCCAAGCGAGAGTTTGAATTTGCAATAGAAATCAAGCGGAGGCGAACCCATATCTAAGGCACCTTATAGAATGACCACCCTCGAGTTGGTAGAGTTAAAGGCTCAATTACAGGAACTTTTGACTAAGGGGCTGATAAGACCAAACGTCTCACCATGGGGAGCACCGGTAATTTTTGTAAAGAAAAAGGATGGCACATTGAGACTGTGCATTGATTATAGAATGTTGAACAAGGCAACTATTAAGAATCGATACCCACTTCCTAGGATTTATGATCTGTTCGACCAAATGCATGGAGCATCAATCTATTCAAAAATAAATCTTTGATCCGGGTATCATCATTTGAAAATAAAGGAAGAAGATATTCATAAAATAACTTTTAGAACAAGGTATGGGCATTATGAATTCACGGTGTTACCTTTTGGGTTGAAAAATGCACCTTCCGCCTTCATGAATATGATGAACAATTGTTTTCAAGAATACCTAGACAAGTTTGTGCTTGTATTCTTAGACGACATTCTTATATACTCTAAAATTGTCGAAGAGCACAAGAACATTTAAGGGTAGTGCTAGAAGTTTTAAGAGGAAGTTATATGGTAAACTATCTAAATGTTCCTTTTATGATGCAGAGGTGCATTATTTGGGACACATTATAAGCAAGAACAGAATAGCTGTAGACCATTCAAAGATTGCAGCTATAATCGAGTGGCATGCACCTAAGAACGTGCATGAAGTAAGAAGCTTCATGGGCTTGGCAGGATATTATAGAAAGTTCGTTAAGGATTTTTCAAAAATTGCTGCCCCAATCACTTCACTGCAAAAGAAGGATAAGAAATTTTACGGGTGACAAATGTGAATCTTCCTTTAAAAATTTAAATGAGCAGTTAACTACAAAGCACCTATTTAAAGCTGTATGCAGATCAAATGGAAATTTTATGGTTGTAGCAGATGCATCGGGAGAAGGCCTTGGAGGTATACATTGCTGAGAATGACCATGTTATAGCTTATGAAAGCGAGAAAGCTTAAGTTACATGAACAAAATTATGCTCCACATGACCTAGAGCTCACTACCATTCTACATGCACTTCAAATGTGGAGGCATTACCTTTTAGGCAAACCTTTTGAGTTAAAAATTGACCATCTAGGGTTGAAGTATATTTCTACTTAGCCAAATTTGAATGCAAGACAACAAAGATGGTTAGAATTTACTGTCTCGAGTATGATTTTGATATAAGCTACATCAAAGGCAAGGAAAATAGAGTGGCAGATGCTCTAAGTTGAAGGAAGCACATCTCTGCTCTTATAACGTTAAGAACTCAGTTTAAGGATGAGGTGAAATATGCCTTGGAATCAGATCCTTATTTTCAGCAAGTTAAAACAGCACTTGCTACAAATCCAAAGGATGTGAAGTATAAAGGATTTCGCTTTGATAGCGAAGGAATTTTGAGATTCGAAAATAGGGTCTATATACCCTTGGAAAATGATTTAAGAAGGAAATTGTTAGATGAATTTCATAATTCACCTTTTTCTGGACACCCTGGCATTATGAAAATGCTTGCTGATCTTAAGAAGCAATACTTCTAGAAGGGAATGAAAAAGGATGTGGTGGAATTTGTAACACACTGCTTGGAATGTCAGCGTGTTAAGGTGGAACATATGCATCCCACTGGATTATTGTATCCCCACAGCATTCCACAGTACAAATGGCAAGTGATAATGATGGATTTCGTTCAAGGATTGCCTATGTCAAGGAACAAGCATGATATCATCCGATTGTTGTCGACAAATTAACCAAAGTGGCACACTTCATTATTGGTAATTTGAAAGATGATGCACCAGTATTAGCAAGAAGATTTGTACATGAAATTTTTAGATTGCATGGAATACCGAATTGATCATATCGGACAGAGATCTGAGGATGACATCAAGGTTTTGGCAAATGCTTAATGTGGCCTTGGGAACTAAATTAAACTTCAGCTCTGCATATCATTTGGAGACGGATGGACAGACCGAGAGAGTCAATCAAGTTTTAGAGGACATGTTAAGAATGTATTTCATGGACCAGCAATATAAATGGGAGGAATACCTTTCGTTGGTTGAATTTTCCTACAATAATACATATCACGCCTCTTTAAAAATGGCACCCTTTGAAGCATTGTATGGAAGAAAATGCAGAACCCCTGTTAGCTGGGACAGCGTAGAGGACAGAGAGAGGTGGCTGGGCCAAAAATCCTCAAGGAAATGGAACAAATCAAAATGATTCGAGAACATCTAAAGGAGGCTGCCAATAGGCAAAAGAGTTATGCAGACTTAAAGTAGGTTGATAGGAATTATAAACTTGGTGAGAAGGTCTTTCTTCGAGTTAAGCTGAAAAAGAGCTCAATAACTTTTGGCAAGGCTGCCAAGTTGTCGCCATGTTACGTGGGACCTTTTGAAATTGTTGAAATAATCAACCATGTAGCTTATCGTCTAGCATTACCTCTACTTTATCACAAATGCATGATATTTTTCATATTTCTTTGCTTAAGAAATACGTATGATTTATCACATGTGCTTTGAATTGGAATTCCTTGCAGGTCCAAAACCCGGGAATAATCATTATTAAGCCCATTCGAGTGATGGGAACTTGCAAGTTGTGCTTAAGAAATTGCGAAGTGAATCAATGTAAGGTCAATGGGACCCGGTTTAGCGAAGAAAGTGCAACTTGGGAAAATCTCAAAGAAATGAGATTTGCTTTTCCATACTTGTTTGATCGAAATTGAAATTCAAAAAAAAAAATGATAATTCTACCAAATTTAAACAATTATTGGTCTATTTTGAGTTATCTTAAAACATTGTTTTAAAGAGTGAATCATTTTTGGTATGAACTTATGAATGGAAGGACAATAACTAAATTTTGTCCTAGAAACTCCTTGAATTGGTTAATTTGATCATCGGGACGATGATTCTTTAAGAAGGGAGGAATGTAACGCCTTGATTTTTGTAAGTTATCATGGTAATTACCTTTCATGATGTTGTAGAATGCAGAAATGAAGATAAATATGTTAAGACACACATCTTTTGATCTTAGAGGAATGTGTTTTGATCTGGACCCTTGTTTCTTTGTAACTTGATACTTGGGACGAAGTTATTATTGCTTGTGTAATTACTAATGAGACAATAGACTTATCGTATGCTTGATGAACTCTATTCGCTGATTGACAACACGCCTTGAATCAATTCCATTGATCCAAGGTATGTTGTGGCCTTCTTATGATCACTTTGTCAATTTACTTTTAAACCAGACTGAAGGTTCATATAAATGTTGCAGCACCTGATTTCAGGTATGAATATCTAGTACGTAGATGCCAATGAAAAAGGTTCGATTTTTGAACCACACACCGTTGTAACGCTAGATAGCGTAAGACGATAAGGGCCTGGATGTAAGTGGCACAGGTATGTGGAACTTAGGACAAAATGTCTGCTTAATGTTGAATATGGATCTATCAAGGCGGAAAGACTTGATATGGAAACTAGTTAATTAAATATTAGGGGATTAAACCCTAACCTACCCCTAAGTTTTATCCTATACCCTAACTACTATCCTATATGGATTTTAGATTTCATAAGGGAGAAAATAGATATAAATTCCATTAACCTATGAACTAGGTGAATGACCTAGATATGGACTATTAAAATACTAAACTAATCCTAACCTAAGGAAGGGGACGCATAGACCCATGTGGATGGAAAGGATAAGGGGGAGGTAAGAAATTTAATGGGATAGTAAATGAAACCCTTACATGTACGGCGCAGAAAGTTTGGCAAGAACAAAGAAAAATTGGAGGCGTCCAACTAGCTTAGAAACTAAATGGAATTTATATGCAAATTTGAAATTTGGAAACTCACCAACCCAAGTCGGTGGTGGCGTGAGGAATGAGGAAAGGTAGTGCATTCAATGCATTAATTATCTTGGTCTTAGCGAACAGCTCGCCTGGAAAGAGGAAAAAGGAAAATTGTTGTTCTTTGTGTGGATTTGGATTTTAGTTGCTCTGCATTTTGTTTCTCCATGGTTCTGTCGAACCATTTGTGTTTTGATTATTATCTCTGTTCTTTGGAAAAACAAAGGCTATTCTTGAGCTTTGTGGAAGTTAATGACTGGTTGAAAATCCTGGCGAGGACATCATCGAGAGAAACAACTCCAGTGGACGTTGCTTTCTTGAGCCACAAGAAAAATTAACAGGCATGTTAAGCCCTTATCCTTAAACCGCTTGCTTTTTCTTAATAGTCTCATTAAAACAACCCTGCTCTTATGATGGGGGTTTTGGTTATTTGATTTGGTTGTTACATTGAGATGATTTGAGTTGAGTCATTTTCTTTTCTTTGTACACGGCTTAAGCATTCTTTGCATAATGATTAGTTGAATACATTGTCCTTCTTTGTGTGGTTCATTTTGGCGGTGTTGGGTATTCGCTTTATTACCATTTTGGGTTGTTATAATAAATACATTAGCTAAATGAATATCACTTGAGTTAAGAGCATTCTTGTGAAATGAAAAGATGAGATGCTTTGTATGTATGGTTGAAGCTGTCCTTAAAATAATGAACACAACTTGGGTATTCCGGGTGTTTGAAGAAAATGATTGTTCTTCTTATTGAAATCATTAATGAATTATGTTTTCTCTTTGCTTCTTTGAAATCTGAAGGTAATGGGAAAGAGGATTTTATTGTGCATTTTGGATGCGGTTTGATCTTCTAGTATGAACTGTCATCATAAAAGCGAACATGGCTTAGTGTTTACGTGCAAATGAATGAAAAAATGAGATTTGGCTTCTTTGTTGAGATTGTTTTGATTGTACCTTGCTTGCGCATCTATTACCCTATGTGGGTTTGCATTGATAAAGGCATTGTTTTGTGAATATTGTATTTACGAGTTCGAGTGTGTGGAAAGCGTTTTGGAAAAACAAAGTTGTGGTGATATTAATAGACTATTATGCAAGTTATAATTCCTTGATTTTTTTTTTATTTGCATAAACACGGGTTCCCTAGGACGAGTAAGGTTATTGTAGCATCTTACTTTGATGTACTAATTTGATATGGTATTCTACTGTTGGTTCTTTTGGTACTAATGTTTATAGACCAGATTCTGCATGAATGAACTGGTCAAATTTTTGGAAAGGTAAAAGTAGTTTTCAATTCTTGAACATACTACTACGAATGAATTATACTATTGGAGCATGTCTGCTCTAAGTAAGAGGTATTTGGATAGACGGTAGAAGAGGTGATATGATCTTGCCCCCTTATAGAAGAGGTGGTATTTGGATAGACAGTACAAGAGGTGATAACTCTTTGGACTATTATCATTGATTGATATCACGTTTGGATTAAAACTTCTAGTACAGCTATGAGGAAAAGAAAGAAAGTGTGAATTGATAATTTGAATTAATGATCATTTTTCTCTCATACGATTGAAATCTATAATTGTTATGGAGCAATTTTGTACTACTTGGGTTAAGCATTGGTATTTAATTTTTGTTTGCTTGTTCTCTTGAGTGTTTGATTGCTTGAAATAAGATGACTTGTATGAAGGAAGGGACAATAATTTGGTTTAGATTTTAGTTAAGATCTATCTTTTGAATTCACAACTATCGTAAGAGAATGGAATTGATAGCATTTATGTTAGAACAGCAATTGCATAGTTGTGTTTTTTTAGTTCTTACAAATGTTTGTAATATGGAGGCTGTTGAAGGAAATTGCTTGTCGTAATGATTGTTTGGGAAAGAGTGCGGTAATCCTTTGTCGATTAGGAGGGTTATTGGATGATTGAGTTGATATGCTGATCATCCTTTTTGGTATTTAATCCTTGATTGATGTTCATATTAACGTTTCATAAAAGCGAGTTCTTTTATCGAGGTAGTTAATTAAAAGCACCTCATTTTAAATACATTTGCTTAATATGCTCGATTTGATGAACTGACCGTGCAAGTAATTTTACAGATGAAACTTTAGTATAAATGAACAAATGGTTGTTTTTTCGATACTTCTTTGATTAATTGAAGATGGATTGTATTGATAGCTATTGCTCCTCCACGAGGAAATGAGAAAGGAAGAAGTTACATTCTTCTATCTTCCGAGTTTTAATGTTGTTTGATATAAACAAAGTCCGATCGTTTGGAGCAAATGTATAGATTGTAAATTTGATGGATGAATAAAAGTAAAAGTGTGATATTTTCAATAAGCGTATCAGTTTGATAATGTTGAATAAGTTTGAGAATATAACATTATTCCTTGACTTGGAATTATTCAAATGTTAATGGATGAATTGAAAAGGAAATAACATCTATTCTTTACGAATGCAACTTTTACGTTGAAATGTGCAATTAGTTCATACTTGGGTTAAGATGAATTTTGAATTGACATTAAAAATATTTATATAAACATGAAATCCTAATTGAAAGGTATTCGAGATTAGTTTGAAAGTTAAGGGATATCAAATAACTCGGGGCAGCCAAACCTTGTATTCGGACTCCGTTAATAGCCTTGAATGTTTAAATTTAGAAAATAAAGATATGGGAAATCATATCTATTGTTGTTAATGAGACCTTAACTAAGTAAGGTTAATGAGGATAAATGAATAAATTCATTTAGAATTAGACCTCATTTAAATGGTGTCTAATAAGATGGAATTCTGAATTTGTTTACAATTGTGGAAAAACTTGGTTAAGTTTAATAGGTTAAACTTATTAGGTTTATCGATAATGGTGATTAGTCTAAATAATAAGAAAGGAACCAAGAAGTGAATATACAACCCTTGGTATGACGGAGGAGATGCGTATTAAGCGAGAAGACGGATTAAGTCTCTCTTAGCTACATACATCCGTAATACAAGAACAAGGATAAAGGATTAGCATGGCTTCGAAAGTTGATCTTAAATACCAAGATTATAACCAAATCACAATAGAGCTAGATGTGTACCCTCGATGAGAGGATTCCATAGGACATTGACATACGCCAGCTACTGATATGGTGTCTTCGTGAAGGCGGGGCCTTCATGACGACAAAATGTTATAGCTGACATATTACAATGCCCTTTTGAATTAAATCATCAAGTTTACATAAAAATTTGGATAATAAGTTTTTGGTGGGGATAGAAATGTGATCACGTATACGGAGTGACTCCAGGAGGACTAAAGGTAACTAGACACACGAGTCATCTAGGAATGACACCGTATGTTTTCGTATCTTTAGTTACCATTAGTAACTTCTATACTTGTTCATATTGCTAGTTGAGGTTAGAGTTTGACCTGAAATGGAAGGATTTGGTAGAGACCGGGAAAGACCATTCTAGATAACATATGAAGTGGAGGTGAAGGACGTATTCCATTGGTGTGTATCACATCTAGGAATATGATCATGCAAAGCATGTGAAAATATTTGGCCAAAGTATCGCAAGTCTTTGGTTGCGTTGTCCTAATCACCTAGTTTAAGATGCGGGATGTCGAGATGAATATCAATAATGAGATATTCGGATAGGCTTCTTAAATGGATCACTTCGATAAGTGGAAATGGTAAAAGAACCCTGTATACTCATTATCATGCATGAATTAACATGAAGGATCGGTAAGTCACCGAGTCATGAAATGAGAAATCATTGAAACTCGACCCATAATGTGGGAGGTCGATAGTTCTTCGAGTCATTTACAACAAAGCATATGGTATCTGTTATATGATTGAATGGCATCAATGTGTGTTCCATATTGCAAATATGTGAGCGAGAGAACATTAGTTTTTAAAAGGAAATTGTGTGATCAAAGCTGCATTAATTGGACAGAGAATAATTATTAAAACTTGAACGTGTGTTTGAATTATATAATTCATAACGAGGAATGTTATATATAAATAATTTTTTTCCCCTTGTTCTAGTATCTTAAAATTGAGATGTTACGGTGCATGTGCATGTGCGTGTGCGTTTACTTGTGTGTCTGCTGCGTTTGGATGTGTGTGTGCATGTGCGTGTGCATGTTTTTGTGCATGTGTGTGTCCATGTGGGTGTGCATGAGCATGTATGTGAGCAAGCGCATGTGTGTGTGCATGTGTTTCCATGTGCATGTGCATGTGCATGTTTGTGTATGTGTTTGTGTACATATGTGTGTGTGCGTGTGCATGCGAGTGTTCATGTGTGTGTGTGCGTATGCGTTTGCGTGTGCATGTGCATGTGCATGTTCGTGTGCATGTTTTTTTGCTTGTGTGTATGTCTATGTGTGTGTGCGTGTGTGTGTGTGTGTGTGTACTGTTCATGTGTGCTTGTGTATGTGTGCGTGTGCGTGTGTGTGTGCGTGTGTGTGTGTGTGTGCGTGTGCGTGTGCGTGTGCGTGTGCGTGTGTGTCTACGTGTGTGTGTGTTTACGTGTGCATGTGTGTACGTGTGTGTGTGTGTGTTCATGTGCATGTGTGTATGTGTGTGGATGTGCGTGTGTGTGCATCTGCTCAAGTGCGTGTGCATGTGTATGCGAGTGTGTGTGCGTGTTCATTTTCATGTGAGTGTGTGTGTGCGTGTGTGTGTTTGGGTGCGTGTGCGTGTGCATGCGAGTGTGTGTGTGATTACGTTTGCGTGTGTGTGCGAGTGTGTGTTTGAGTGTGTGTGTGTGTGTGTGTGTGCATGTGCATGTGTATGTATTTTCTTGTGTGTGTGCATGTGCGTGTGCATGTGTGTGCATTTTCTTGTGCGTGTGCATGTATGTGTGTGTGTTAGTGTTTGTTATCCAAAATGTGCCCCCTGCTCTCTTTGTGGCTAAATCCCTTTCATATTTCCTTCTCTTGTGCCTCAAACATAATATTTTTCTTTTCAGGCACTCAAAACCTTCTAGAAATGACACCATTGGATAGAGATCTTTCTCAGCTTTCCAGAAAAGTAAAGTTTTCCTCCTAACTCCATGTATTTTTGAAGTTATGGCTTGGCGGATTTTTTTGGGAAAATTTTCCCATGAAAGGCCCGTGGCAAATGAGATGCTGCCACGTGGCACCTAGAGTGGCAGAGCGTAGGGAAATTTTGGAAAATTTTCCAAATGACCAAAAAGGTGCAAAATTGAATTTTTGCCCTTGACCCGATTTGGCCCTGTTTTGCCTAAAACTTCAAATGGCCATATCTTTCGATCGAGCTCGGTTTTCGTATTCTTTATATCAATGGAAAGCTAGTGAAATTCTCTACAATATTCAGGGTAAATTTTGCATTTTAATAAAGTTTGAAGAGATAAAATTAAAAAATGTCTCTAGCACGTGGTGATGAGCAGAAATGACGTTTCAACCACCATTTTTAATGAAGAATGGCTCGCATTCTCTCCCAGCATGGTTAAAAATGTTAGGGAATGGGTCTGTAAGGATGCCCATGTTGTTTTGAATGCATTTTGGTCAATGATTGAACCTCTCCCACGTTTTCCCATGTTTCTCTCTCCTGGGCTCGTCCCTTGCACTGTAAAAGCCAGATTTGGCTCATTTTCAAAGGGTTGAACATTTTTTGTGTATTGCAGGTCCCCTTTCTCACCTTGGAAGTGATTTTGGTGGAATATTAGACCTTTTCTAAGAACTGTAACTCATTTTTGCCTCCCAGGTGTTGTAATGCAAGTGATTTTGATGTTAAAATAACAATACAGGCCTGTGATTAATTTTTCATCCTCTGCTGGTGTTGTTTGACTAATTTCTAATTCTTCATTACAGTTATCAGTTTGTGCATGTTGTTTTGTCACATTTTATGAATTGTGTCAATCTGCGAAGTGAGAAATGCTCACCACTCCTTTGGTACATCACCTATTAGCATTAATTTTAGCTTTTTGCATTCTCTATCTCTGTCTCCTTTAGAATTTAGGGTAGGGTTAAGAATATAGACCTTTTGCAACTTGTAAGTGATAAATATGACTAGAGGAATTGAGGAACTAGCCTCTAAGCTGGAGATTCCTTTCTCATTTTGCAAGTCCCACACTTGGGCAAAGGATTCAATGTTGTGCAATCACATTGGATGCTAGTATGATCAAACTAGAAATCGATCAACATCGAGGGGTGCTTGCTGATTTGCAACAACAGTTTTAGCATGCCGGTGGGACCTTAGAGGTCTTCATCTTCATTACAACAAAAGCTGATGTGCATTTGTTGTAATTTTCTTGCTTAAAAGAGCTATAAATTACACATCTGGTGACTCCAAGGAAGAAGAATCATCTGGTTTTAGCGGTGCAAACCTAAAAACTCATGAGAAGAATCACTACAAGGTCAATTCTTTGGAGAAGAAGAGGTGTTGTTTGAATATCTGCAATTATCTCCAAGAATAAGGAAAAGTGGGAGGAGAATCCAAGGTCTCCATCTCCACCAAAGCAGAACTCTCTCAACTCCTCCACTGGTAGGCCTTTCATTCAATCAACAAGGGTTCTAAGGCCAATCGAGAATGGCACAAAACAACCCCTATGTCAATTTCACCGGTAGAAGCCCACTTGCTCTCAATGCACAAAATCCAATCCCGTTGCAGCATTGAATAACATTCCATACTTCTTTGGAGAAAATCGGACCACTCCACGGTGATCATGTTAAGGATATTGCTAACATTTGTGTAATCCATGAGATCAATGAGATTCAAGTTGCTATCAAATTGTTGGCATCTTCATTCAAAGGGAAATCTTTGTAATGGTTCGGAGTCTTGCCTCGGGTTCTATTCAAAATTGGAATCAGCTATGTATAGCCATCCATGAGAAGTTTGGGGAAAAGGGAGACAACTTGTCCCTTTTGGAGCGATTAACAACTATCAAAAGAGCTCCCAATGAGCGGTGGTGATTTTAATTTCAGATTTCAAAGGACTTGGGAGAGAATTCTAGTGGCGATTAGGCCAACAATAGAAGGTACTTTTCTTTATTACCTTAAAGCTTTAAATTCTGATATTTCTATGTTAATTCAGTCCATGGGAGGCACAAATATCCCCATTGCTTATAGCATTTCCATTAGAGCTGAAAATTGTTTGATCAAGTGGCAAGGTGGCTCCTGAGCCTCAATGCCATTATTTCCAAGTTTAGAGAGCCCAAGTACTAGCTAAGTGCCTAATTTATCTTCTATTCCCACTCCTAGAAATCGAGAATACAAGTGAAGCTTCCACTTCATCTTTTAGTGCCTCAAATGAACTTCAAGAAGTCATAAAGCAATTACAAAATCTAGGTAATGAGCTAGTTACACTCAAAAGGCAGCAAGCTCAAGGTTTTAGACCTTCCTTCCAGCCTCAAGCTCAGCCTAACAGGCAGCCATATCAACCTCATAGACCACCCAATCCAGCTGCAAATCTAAATCAAGCAAGGCCTCCTGCCAACAGACCATTTCAGCCCTATAATCCCAATGCTACATCTGCATCTAAAGCATTAGTGCCAGTACAAAACAATATGGCTCAAGAGTATGATTGGTGTTTCCCATGTAATGAACCTCATAACCAATCCATGTGCTTCAACGGTGCCTTGAATCAAGCATTAATGGTGACAACAACTGGTGTGGAGGGTGAAGGTAGTCAAAGAAATGACCAGCAACAAGAAACATTCCAGCAGCAATAAGCTCCAAATGATACCACACTTGTAAATTGGCAGGCAGAATATTTTTGTGGCATGAACCAGATAGTTTCCCAAAGTGTTGTAGCCAACACAAGGTCAAAGAGGAGAAATTTAGGTGAAGAATAGCCATGTCCACAAACTATTGGCAAGAAAAATGTAATCCAGAGCACACAAGGACTACCTAAAAGCAGTTCATAGGCCAACTCAAATGCCGGTTATTGTTGCTGCCCATATACAAGGGATGAATGCGAGGCCAAGGGACAATAAAAGGATACTTCATCCCCATTCAATATCATTGATCAGATGAAGAAGACAAATGTAAACATATCAATGTGGGAATCGCTATCTATCCCAGGCCAAAGAGATTTGCTACAAGCTGCCATGAAGGACTGGTCAACTTCAAATCAGCAAGTCCAAATGCAAGAGAAGGTGCTCACAAATGCTGCTTGACCTAAGGGGAATCATGGAGAACAGTGAGGTAAGATGTTGAAGCCCCCTCCATTCTATGTTTCATTGATCATTTGGAACCAATTAGTACACAATTGCATGATTGATTCCGGGGCAAGTAGTTCAGTAATGCCCAAGCAAATAGCTGATCAGTTGGGAATTCAGTATGAAACCATATCCAAAGGGGTGGTATAGTTGGATGGGACAATAGTAACAATAGTTGGAGTGATTAAAAACTTGAGTCTTACTTTGCATGTATGTCCCAACGTGGTTGTTTTGCAAGATGTCTCGTAATAGAACTTCCACCACTCTTTGCCCTATGTTTGTCAAGGGATTTCACAGCTAAGATTAGAGGTTACTTATCTGCTGATTGGTCACACATGCTGTTCAAAACTATTGCAAACTTTCACATTGAGCCTTACACTCCAAGTCGATTAATGCCAATTGTTCGGTGTTTGATCAAGAAGATCACCCAAGCAAGCGATGAAGTGACACCAAGGTTGGAAGCATCCCAGATCTAAATCTTGATGAATGGGAAAACAAGGTGCATGCTTTTGATCCTTATCAAGAAATAGAAGAATCGAGTTAGGAGTCTATTGCATGCATGAAGAAAATCAGCCTATTCCTAGCATCACCAAGCCGGACCACAAGGATGACAATGAGGTATGGCGGTTGTTTTTGATGGATCAAGAGTAGACAAGGTGCGGGAGGGGGAGCCATGCTAGTTTCACCTCAAGGAGTTAAGTATTATTCAGCTTTTAGATTTCAGTTTGCATTCTCTAACACACTGCTGAATATGAAGCCTTGGTGCAAGGACTGCATTGGGCAATCAAGAGAGGAATAAAGAACTTGCAAGTCTTTGGTGACAATGAGCTAATTGTCAACCAAGTCAAGGGGCAGCATGCTATCAAGAATGATCTACTCAAGTGCTACAAGAACAGGGTGTGGGACCTCATTGAATATTTTGAGGGTTTTGGCATCAAATCCATTCCTAGGAAAGAGAACCAAGCTGCTGACAGGATTGCAGCAGTTGGGGTAGCCTTTGACGTTTTGGAGAGCATTCAAAAGGACAAGGTACAACCAAACATCCATGTGATTGTAAGGCCTTCAGTGCCGGACAACAATGTAAGTTGGGAAGTGTTTGAAAATGATCAGAAAATCATCCATTTCTTGCAAGAAGAGGCTGAATTCTCAGCCAAAAATCAGGAAAAGTTGGAGCAACAGTATGGTGACCAGGTGGTGCAGCTGAGAACCAACAAACTACCAAAGGGGCTTATTACTTTGGAGTCCATTTTCAATCCTAATGATCAGTTTAGGAAAGAGAAAGCAAACATCCAAGTAAAAGGAGAAGATTCAGTGTCCATCTCGGTAGGAGAAGGCAAATCACTCCAAGTTGGCAAAATGACAACTGAGCTAGAAAGGTATGAGTTCATACAACTTTGTCAAGAATTGCTTGATGTGTTTGCTTAGAGCTATGAAGATTTGAAAGATTTCAATCGATTTAGCTCAACATACCATTGAATTGGATCCAAATACTAAGCCCATCGGGCGAGAAACAAAGGCGATCAACCCCACATGGAGCCTCTCATGAGAAAAGAATTGAATAAGTTGATAGAATCAAGGATCATATTCCCTATCAAGCATTCTAGTTGGGTTGCCAACTTGGTTCTAGTCAGAAATAAGAGTGGGGAAATTAGATTGTGTGTTGACTTCAGAGATTTGAATAGAGCATCTCTTAAGGATCATTACCCACTTCCTTCCATGGAGAAAATTTTACAAGTTGTTCTTTGGCTCGAGAGGTTTTCACTACTTGATGGCTATTCAGTGGTACAATCAGATTATGGTGAAGGAAGAAGATCATTTCAAGACAGCCCTTATAACCAAATGGGGAACTTATGCATATAGGAAAATGCCATTTGGGTTGTCCAACGCCGAGCTACCTTCCAAAGAGCAATGGACATGGTGTTCAAAGGTTTGATTAACAACATAGTTTTGATATATCTTGATGATATCACTATTTTTTCAAAAAATATAGCAGACCACCTCTCCCATTTGAGACGAGTATTGCAAAGGTGTAGAAGATTTGGAGTCTCCTTGAATCCTAAAAAATGTATTTTTCTAGCCCATGAAGAAAAACTCCTTGGCCACATTGTATCCAAAGAAGGATTAGCAATTGATCTAGAAAGAGTTGAAGCCATAAGAGCACTACCATTGCCAAGCCATAAGAAGGCCCTCCAGAGTTTCTTGGGGAGAATAAATTTTGGTTAGAGGTTTGTCCCAGATTTTGCAGCCCTTGTCAAACCTATCACCAAGATGTTAAAGAAAAGCATGGCTTTCAAATGGACAACAGAAGGCAAGGAGAGTTTTGAAGCAATCAAAGAATCCATCTCTCAAGCCCCAACTCTCATCAACCCGGATTTCTCCAAGGATTTCATCATCTATGCATTTGGGGGTGATGACACTATCTCTATAATTTTGGTATAGCAGAACAAGGACAATGATGAGCAGCTAATTGCTTTCTTCAGCTAAAGCCTGGAGGACTATGAGGTGAGATATTCTTTCATTGAGAAGCATGTTCTTGCAGTAATCAGGAGCTTGAAGAAATTCAAGCATCTAGTTTCAAACAATAAGGTCCAATTGTTGGTTTCTCATGCGGGAGTTAAAGACTTCCTCCTCAACAAAGACTTGAATGAAAAGAGAGCAGGTTGGATTACTCGTGTCATGGAGTATGACATAGAGATCAAGGTCACCAAGTTGGTTAGAGGAAAAGGACTGTGTGAGTAGCTGATTTTGAGCAAGCAAAAGGAAGCATGCAATGAGAAAGAGACTATTTTGAAGTTGCAAGACAACCATGAGCAAGGAAGCACTCAAGAGGAAAATAATGGTGTCCCCACTCCTTGCTGGACCCAAAGTATAATGCACTTCCTAAGCATAGGCCTATGCCCTCTAGAGATGAACAAGACCCAAAGAAGACACTTCAGATTGTAGGTTGTCCCATATGCCCTTGTTGATGGTGTCTTGTTCAAAAGAGACGTGAATCAAGTAATCTTGAGATGCATTGGTACAAATCCGATTCATAGGATGTTGGAAGAGTTCCATGGTGGACCAGTGGTGGTCATTTTGCACCAAGAGTGACAGCTCTAAAGATCATGAGGGTGGCATTATTGGCCCAAGATTTTCAATGATTGTTATGCATGGATCAAGAGGTGCAAGAATTGTGCATTCTTCATAGGTAAAGAGAGGCTAACTTCGCCCTTCCATTGCATCAATTTCAGTTGACCAACCATTCATGCAATGGGGTTTAGACTTCATTAGAGTCATTAATCTTCAAGCCAAGGGCACAAGTGGATTTTCTGACCCGCAGTTACTTCACCAAATGGTGAAGCGGTAGCACTCAAGGAAGCAAATGAATCTAGCATCCTAGACTTCTATGAGGGAATAGCAACCAGATTTGGTGTACCTGCTACAATAATATCGAGATAATGGATTGGCATTGATCGGGTCCAAGGTGTTGAATGGCTGTCAAGAAGCGGGATCTACCTAAGTACTTCATCAAACTATTACCCCGGGGGTAATGGCGGTGAATCTACAAACAAGAACTTGTTGAGGATCATTAAGAGGACTCTTGATGAAAATTAGAGGTCTTGGCATACTAAATTGAAATCAACTTTATGGGTTGATAGGATAACTCCTAAAAGATCTACAGGTAACTCTCTATTTAGGATTGTTTATGGGAGAGAGGCAATTTTCCCATATCACTTGAGCTGCCAACATTAGAACTCATGAAATAGTTGGAGTTGTTGGAGTTTGAGCCCATGGAAGTTAGATATGCAGAATTGATGGAGCTCCAAGAAATAAGGAATTAGGCATCCCAAGCAATGGAGAAGGATCAGGCTTTGATAAAGAAGACCTTTGATAGAAAGGCCAAGAATAGATCCTTCCAAGTTGGAGATCTAGTGTTAAAATGGGATACGAATGAGAGAAAAGCTGGGAAGGCATTTAAAATTTGATGCCATTTGGAGTGGCCCATACATGGTCACAAAGTGTAAGGATAGCAATGCCTTGCAATTGTCTTCATTGGATGGTGAAGAAGCGCAAATTCTAGTCAATGGGATCCATCTAAAGCATTCTACTAAAGGAAATTTTCCACCTTGTAAATATTAGCTTAGGTTTTCATTCCTCCAAGTGCTTGTGCACATTGTTTTGTTTTATATTAGTTTTTCTTTCCTAAGTGCTTTGGCACATGCTTGCACATTCAGGAATGTGTTTGCAGGCCTTACTCCATCAGGTGATATTCCATGTTCCTCCTTACAGCGTTCTAGTCGGTTGGGGTATCGACGAGAAAATCGGTGACTCCATGCCCAATGGATTTGTAACATCCCCATTTTAAGATACTAGAACAAGGGAATTTTTTTTTTAATTTATATACAACGTTCCTGTTATGAATTATATAATTCAAACACACGTTCAAGTTTTAATAATTGTTCTCTGTCAATTAATGCGGTTTGGATCACACAATTTCCTTTTAAAAACTAATGTTCTCTGTTCACATATTTGCAATATGGAACACACATTTAGTTCCATTCAATCATATAAGAGATACCATATCTCTTTGTAAATGACTCGAAAAACTACCGACCTCCCACATTATGGCTTAGAGTTTCAGCGATCTCTCATTTCATGACTCGGCGACTTACCGATCCTTCATGTTAATTCATGCATAGTATAATGAATATACAGGTTCTTTTTCCATTTTCGGTTATCAAAGTGATCCATTTAAGAAGCCTATACGAATATCTCACATTCTTGATATTCATCGACATCCTACATCTTAAACTAGGTGATTAGGACAACACAACAAAGCACTTGCGATACTTTGGCCAAAGATTTTCACATGCTTTGCATGATCATATTCCTAGATGTGATACACACCAATGGAATACGTCCTTCACCTCACTTCGTCTATTATCTAGAATGGTGGTCTCTACCAGTCCTTCCATTTAAGGTCAAACTCTAACCTCAACTATCAATATGAATGAGTATAGGAAGTTACTCATGGTAACTAAATATACTGTGAGACATACGGTGTCATTCCTAGGCGACTCGTGTGTCTAGTTACCTTTAGTCCTCGAGTCACTCCGTATACGTGATCACATTTCTATCCCCGACCAAGAACTTATTATCAACTTATGTAAACTTGATGATTTAATTTGGAAGGGCATTGTAATATGTCATCTATAACATTGTGTCATCATGAAGGCCCCACCTTCACGAAGACACCATATTATAGTTGGCGTATGTCAATGTCCTACGGAATCCTCTCATCGAGGGTACACATCCAGCTCTATTGTGATTTGGTTATAATCTTAGTATTTAAGATCAACTTTCAATGACCATGTTGATCCTTTATCCTTGTTCTTGTTACGGTTGTATGTAGCTAAGAGAGGTTTAATCCGTCTTACGGCTTAATACGCATCTCCTCCTTCATACCGAAGGGTTGCATATTCACTTCTTGGTTCCTTTCTTATTCTTTGGACTAATCAGTCCATTATCGATAAACCTAATAAGTTTAACCTATTAAACTTAACCATGTTTTTCCACAATGTAAACAAATTCAGAATTCCATCTTATTGGACGCCATTTAAATGAGGTCTAATTCTAAATGAATTTATTCATTTATCCTCCTTAACCTTACTTAGTAAAGATGCATTAACAATAGATATGATTTCCCATATCTTTATTTTACGAATTTAAACATTTGAGGCTATTAACTGAGTCTAAATACAAGGTTTGGTTGCCCCTAAGTTATTTGATATCACTTAGCTTTCGAACTAATCCCGAATGTCTTCCAATTAGGATTTCGTGTTTATCTAAATCTTTTTAATGTCAATTCAAAATTCATCTTAACCCAAGTATGAACTAATTGCACATTTCAACGTAAAAGTTGCATTCGGGTAAAGAATAGATGTTATTTCCTTTTAAATTCATCCATTAACATTTGAATAATTCCAAGTCAAGGAATAATGTTATATTCTCAAACTTATTCAACAATATAAAACTGATATAGTTATTTGAAAATATCACATTTTCACTTGTATTCATCCATCGATTTACAATCTATACATTTACCAGTCAAAGCATTTGGACTTTGTTTATATCAAACAACATTACAACTCATGAAGATAGAAGAATGTAACTTCTTCCTTTCTCATTTCCTCATGGAGGAGTAATAGCTATCAATACAATCCATCTTGAGTTAATCAAAGAAGTATCGGAAAACAACCATGTCTTTATTTATACTCAAGTTTCATCTGCAAAATTACTTACACAGGTGGAGTTCATTGAACTGAGCATATTAAGCACTTGTCTTTAAAATGAGGTGCTTTTAATTAACTGTCTCAATAAAAGAACCCTACTTTTATGAAACGTTAATATGAACATCAATCAAGAATTAAATACCAAAAAGGATGAACAGCATATCAACTCAATCATCCAATAACCCTCCTAATCAGATAAAGGATTACTGCCCTCTTTCCCAAATAATTATTACGACAAGTAATTTCCTTCAATAGTTCCATATTACAAACATTTGTAAGAACTAAAAAAAAACACAACTATGCAACTATTGTTCTAACATAAATGCTATCAATTCCATTCTCTTACAATAGTTGTGAATTCAAAAGATAGATCTTAACTAAAATCTAAACTGAATTATTGTCCCTTCCTTCATACTGACTCATCGATTTCAAGTAATCAAATCTTTGAAGAGAACAAGCAAACAACAATTAAATACCAATGCTTAACCCAAGTAGTATGAAATTTATTCCATAACCATTATAGATTTCCAACTGTATGAGAGAAAAATGATCATTAATTCAAATTATCCATTCACACTCTCTTTCTTTTCCTCATAGCTGTACTAGAAGTTTTAATCCAAGCGTGATATCAATCAATGATAACAGTCAAAGAGAAATAAATGAAAATCAATAATTGAATATAAGGGGGCAAGATCATATCACTCTCTTCTTTGTCTATCCAAATACCTCTTATTTAGAGCAGACATGCTCAATAGTATAATTCATTGAGTAGTATATTGATAATTGAAAACTACTATTACCTTTCAAAAAGTTGACGAGTTCATTGCAAGCTGGTCATAAACACATTAGAACCTAAAAGAAAAGAACCAAGAGGTAGATTACCATATCAAATTAGTACAGCAAAGTAAGATGCTACTGATAACCTTCTTGTCCCGTAGAACCCATGTTTATGCAAATAAAAAAACATCAAGGAATTATAACTCACATAATAGTCTATTAATATCACCATGACTTTGTTTTTCCCAAGCGTTTCCCATTAATGAACTCAAAAATACAATATTCACATAACAATTCCTTTATCAATGCAAACCCGCATAGGGTAATATATGCACAAGCAAGGTACAGTCAAAACAATCTCAACAGCAAGCCAAATCTCATTTGTTTCATTCATTTGCACAAAAACACTAAGCCATGTTCATTTTTATGATGACAGTTTAGACTAGAAGATCAAACTGCATCCAAAATGCACAATAAAATCCTCTTTCCCATTACCTTGATTTGAAGCAGCAAAGAGAAAACATAATTCATTAATGATTTCAATAAGAAGAACAATCATTTTCTCAAACACCGAGAATACCCAAGTCGTGTTCATTCTTTTAAGGATAGTTCAACCAGACATACAAATCATCTCATCTTTTCATTTTCACAAGAATGCTTAGAAATCAAAAGTGATATTCATTTAGCTAATGTATTTATTAGCACAACCCAAAATGGTAATAAAGCGAATACCCAACACTGCCAAAACGAACCACACAACAAGGACAATGTATTCAACTAATCATTATGCAAAGAATGCTCAAGCCGTGTACAGCAAAAGAAAACGAATCAACTCGAAATCATCTCAACGTAATAGCCAAATCAAATAACCAAAACTCCCATCATAAGAGCAGGGTTTTTTTAATGAGACTATTAAGCAAAAGTAAGCGGTTTAAGGAGAAGGGCTTAACATGCCTATTAAATTTTCTTGTGGCTCGAAGAAAACCGCGCCCACTGGAGTTGTTTCTCTCCACGACATCCTCGGCTAGGCTTTCCAACCAGTCACTAACTTCCACAGGCTCAAGAATAGCCTTTGTTTTTCCAAAGAACAGAGATAATAATCAAAACACAGCTGGTTCGATAGAACCATGGAGAAACAAAATGTAGAGCAACTAAAATCCAAATGCACACAACAACAACAATTTTCCTTTTTCCTCTATCCTCTTTCCAAGGCAAGCTGGTCACTAAGACCAAGATAATTAATGCATTGAATGCACTGCCTTTCCTCATTCCTCACGCCACCGCCGACTCGGGTTGGTGAGTTTCCAAATTTCAAATTTGCATATAAATTCCATTTAGTTTCTAAGCTAGTTGGACGCCTCCAACTTTTCTTTGTTCCCACAAAACTTGGCGTTGTACATGTAAGGGATTCATTTACTGTCCCATTAAATTTCTTACCTCCCCCTTATCCTTTCCATCCACATGGGTCTATGCGTCCCCTTCCTTAGGTTAGGATTAGTCTAGTATTTTAATAGTCCATATCTAGGTCATTCGCCTAGTTCATAGGTTAATGGAATTTATATCTATTTTCTCCCTTATGAAATCTAAAATCCATATAGGATAGTAGTTAGGGTATAAGATAAAACTTAGGGGTAGGTTAGGGTTTAATCCCTAATATTTAATTAACTAGTTTCCATATCAAGTATTTCCACCTAACAGTCATATTCAACATTAAGCAGGACATTTCGTCCTAAGTTCCACATACCTGTGCCACTTGCATCTAGGCCCTTATCATCTTACGCTATCTAGCATTACAACGGTGTGTGGTTCGAGAATCGAACCTTTTTCATTGGCATCTACGTGCGGATATTCATACACGAAATCGTGTCTGTAACATTTATATAACCCTTTGATCTGGTTTAAAAGTAAATCGACAAAGCGATCATAAGAAGGACACAACATACCTTGGATCAATGGAATTGATTCAAGGCATGTATCAATCAGTGAATAGAGTTCATCAAGCATATGACAAGTCTGTTGTCTCATTAGCAATCACACAAGCAATAATAACTTGTCCCAAGTATCAATTCACAAACAAGGGTCGGATCAACAACACATTCCTCTAAGATCAAAAGATGTGTCTTAACATATTTATCTTCATTTCTGATTCTGACATCATGAAAGGT
>CM031243.1:228594870-228604357 GCA_018340775.1 Taxus wallichiana var. yunnanensis | reverse complement strand
TTAGGGGTTATTTAAATGGTGTTGGGGAAAGAGGTACATCCACAGTGGAAGAAGCCGTTGGGGAAGAGAGCGAGTAGAATTGTATAAAAAAAAGAGGGTTTTGAAAATTAGAAACTTTTATTATTGAGGAAAATTTAAATATTGAATTTGAAAACTTATACTATTGAGTATGTACTATGGTATTTGAATTTAATTATATGGATTTATATAAAGTCTTTAATTTTAATTGCATTAGATGGTGATTATCATGAATTATATGTATGTTTCTTGTTTACTTGCATTGTCATGAATTGTATGTGGACGTAGATGATGAATGATGATAATTGATAATTAATGATAGATGATGATGAAAGACAATGATCAATTTAATGTATATAATGTAAAATGTAGTGCGTAAATATCTTGTGGGACTTTAATTATCTTGAAAATTATGTTTTTGGGAAAAAATAGCAACTAAGATTTGAAACAGATCTTTAGGATTTCTCCTTAATAGACTTATGGTGTAGGAAAATTCTATTTTAAAGAGATTCACCTCTATATAAGTGCATAATCTCTCATTAGAGAGGTTGTTTGACATCCAAAATAGTCAAGACCATTTGTCAGAAAATAACGTTTTGCTGGAAACAATCATTGATGTGGAGGCTAGATTAGCCAATTATGAAATAGTTAAATTCCAAGCCATAAGAATTAGAGCTTGGGAAATAATCAAGACCATGGTTTAAAAGATATGGTTTTGTTATCATGGATATTGTTTTGTGTAGAGTAGATTGACAAGTTCTTTGTAAATAGTCAAGGTTATGGAGGCTAGATTAACCAAAGTTGGAATAACCATGTGATTAAAAGATAGGTCAAGCTCGATATAGAACTTTGAAGTTTAATGTAAAACATATAAGGTTCTTATCATGAAGATTAGTCTGTATAGATCAAGTTCATAGGTTGAAGAATCCTATCATTTTTTAATATTTGATAAGGGTGAAGAATAATTGTGGATTAGAACTGGGAGGCTATAAGTTGGAATAATTTTGAGTGTGTAAGAAAATATTGAAGGTTGTAAACTAGATCATAGCAAACTATGTGTGTAAGTATTTATGTAGAGCCTTGAAGAAGGCACACTACATTTGCAGGATAGTTTGAAGAAGGCACACTACAATGTTCTAGTCAGTTTTATTACTAGAAAGGATTTTTATTAGATAAAGACTCTGTCAAGTTGATTTAAATAGTTGTGATTAGTGTAGATTTGGGTGGGTGACTATAGGATATGGAAGATAGCATTAGAATTGAGTTTGAATAACTTCGTGTTAGAGGATGATCATTATAAGTCTAAAAATAGATCTATTTCTTCATGGAGAAATCTGAAGAAGTGATGGATCTATGACAAAGCAGGGAATTTTAGGAAGAGTGTCAGGACTTATATTTATAATAGTATAATGTATTGTTTAATAGTTTATCCCGCAGTTAAAAAAATATATCAAAGGATTTTCCACATATAAAAAATAAATTAAATATAATTCTAAGAAATCAAGAAAGAATCATCACTGGTAAGAAATTAAACATAATTGCAAATATCATAGGGTTTAGCTTACCTCTTGCATATTAGATTCTTTGTGAAATCATCAAGGGTAACGTGCTAGATCTTTGTTTTTCCTGACATTGTAGATAGAGGGGTGAGTTGCCTGACATTTTCAGTCCTGAGAAGTGCCAGCAACATCTTTAAATATATAGACCAACAATATCTTTAAATAAATGATAACAAGAGATGAAAAAATGTAAAGTAACAAACAATAAGATGATGTTGAAGAAGATACCTATTTAAAATTGAAATCATCCCGGTAATGTGCTAGATCTTTGTCTTAATAAAATTCAACACAAAAATGGATAGTAGATAGATGGGTGAGTTGCACGACATTGTCGATCCGAGGAGAAATAATGACTTCCTCGAGACGGATGTCAACCCACGTTTTCAAAAATAAAATATTGTATTTAACTAAATGTAAATACATAGACATCTTTAATGATAATCGAGCTGAAAAAAATGAATAGTAACAAACAATAAGATTAAGGGGAAAAATATACCTCCTTAAAGTTGAAATCATCAACTTTACCCTTTGGTAATGAGCTATATCGTGTTTCAAAAAAACCAACACGAGAAATGGATTAGTAGATAGATGGGTGAATTCTGAAATTTTTAGTATATAGACTGTAACATCTTTAATGAAAACCAGAGCTGAAAAAATGAATAGTAATAAATAATAAGATTAAGGGAAAAAGATACCGCTTAAAGTTGATTTCATCATCACAGCGCCCTTTGGTAATGAGCTAGATCGTGTTTTAAAAAACCCAACACGAGAAATGGATTAGTAGATAGATGGGTGAATTGCTCGACATTTTTAGTATATAGACCTGTAACATCTTTAGGAAAACCCATGGTTAACCAAAACATGAAATGTGTATAGGAGTGTCTTTTAGTGCTTCATGCCAAATTTAATTAGATTTTGAAATGAGTATTTAAACTTATTCAAGTTTTTATAAAACTCGATCGCTTAGAAATGCAGACTAAACAACATGTATTCTTAGCATCCAAGAAAAAATACAGTGCCTTCTTCAGATAAATCATAGATTCACATCTTGAGATTCTCTCTTCAGGACTGCTTCTTGGAGTGGTTGAATTAAAATATGTCTCTTTTTTTTCAAATTTTTAAGGTGGTGCATATGATCATAGCTCAATAAGGTTGTTTACATATCATATTAGTTACAAGAATGAGGTTTGAAAGATACAATAAGGGTAAAGTGATCAAAATTGTTGTGTAACGGAAAGTTGTTTTTACTTTCTTCTAATTATCATTGTTGAGCTGATGAAATACTTGGTTGACCATTGCAATGAGTATCAAAGTATAAAATTCCTGCTACCACCTTGTTTTGTTTTCCTTTGCTGAAGATACAATGTTCAAGTGTATGTTTGAAGACAATTTTCTTGAAGCTCCCCCATTTCTATGCCTTGAATTGATTAATCATGATCTTCTTGAAGTACAATTGATAAAATCAAGTGTCTCAAATATTGAAATTTTTTTTACAGCTCAACATAAAGTTCTCTGTGCAAGGTTGGATCATCTTAAAAAGGTAACATTGTGTAAATTTTGTCAAGAGTGCCTTACTGGTACCTCATCTCAAACTCAGTCTTAGCATATATCATGAAGTTTCTTTTTGAACTTATCAAACAAGACCCTATATCATCATCAAGTACACACCAAACACTGTTTCTTTGGTCTGGGGATAAATTTGAAGGCTTCATCTCAATTGCTTGCATTAAATTTTGGATAAGAAATCAATTATTAGTCTCGGGCTTTCTCTATGCATAAAGAGATCCATCTAGTCACTCATCACTCTGACGCGTCGATGGAGCGTCGATGGTCTTGACCGACGTGTGACACTCCCAGCTATTGACGCCAGCGTCGCTTCTTTTGACACGCGTCACTAGCTCCTACTAACTCGCGTCGCTGACTCCTATTGACGCGCGTCACTGTCTCTTTTTGACGCGCGTCACTGGCTCTTTTTGACGCGCGTGTCGCTGACCCCTATTGACGCGCGTCACTAGATTCTATTGACGCATGTCACTTTCTCCTATTGACACACGTCGCTCACTCCTATTGTCGCGTGTCACTGGATCTTATTGACGTGTGTCGCTTGCTCTTATTGACGCGCGTCGCTGGATCCGATTGACACGCATCAGCTAGGACTATTGTCACACGTCAGGTAGAACCTTTGACATGCGTCAAGTGAAGCCATTGACGCTTTGATTTAGCCTATAAATATACTTTAATCGGTCATTTTCTCATTTTCACCTTCCAGCTCTTGATTTTTTGCAGGTCTCAATGCTTCCCAACTGCAAGTTCAGTAACAAAAATCAAGAGAATCCAATTCAATCGATGTATCTTATGCCCTCACATCCATATTGTTTTAAAGATGTCTTCAGAATATAAAGATTTAATGGATGCATGTGAATTTACAGGGCTCGTTAATATGCCCCATTTCGAAACAGATCCGGATATTTTGAATTACTTTCTGTCATCCTACAATTCAGAGGACGGCATTTTTTATGTGACTCTGAACGATGGCTGAATTTTTCAATTCAGTATCGAAGCAAATGACATCCATCGGTTTACGGGCCTTTCGTTCAAAAATTTACCAATTGTTACAACCAAGGCAACACTCATGGAAGAAAATAATTTTCTCGAATCAACGTTCGGTTTCCATGTTGATTGTAAGTATAATTCATTTTAATTCATATTTTTTATTCTGATACAATTTGCTGTTATAAATTTATAGTAATTTTCACTATTTCGCATTTACACCCATGTCAATAAATAAAGGCGTGGTGTCTAATATGTAGCATTTAAGAGTACATTTAATTTTTTAATGCTAGTGTCTAAGATGAGCTTTGTAACTTTGATTAACGTGATGAGTACAAAGGAAAATTTTAAACAAAAAAAAAGATCTTAAGAAAAGCGATGGAACCAAGAAGGGAAATTAATTGATGTTCCCAAACTTGATGATGCAAATCAATCAATGGGGAAGAATTCTGATCAATGTACTTTAATATTAACAGAGGGTGACTCATTCAAGGCTCTTGCTATAAGTGTTTGTGCCTTGAATCAGGGAAATGTGAATACTGAATTTGGTAGTATTGTGACATGTTTCAACATCACTTTCCAATTTAATTTTTTGTTATTTTAGTTATCTTTATCCTATCAGGTGGCAGGAATATCTATTGTTGGTCAATATTATTATGGCGTGTTTCCTCTCAGAGGTAAGCTGCTCAATGTCAGGGAAGCTACCACTCACCAACAAATGGAGAATAAAGAGATAGTAAATATAAAAAAAATCCTTGGTCTACAGGAAGATAAAATATATGACAGCATTAAATCTTTAAGATATGGCCATCTGATGATAATGACAGACCAGGTACATGATCTTTGTATAGCACTGTTTAGTTTCTTAATTCTGACACATCCTTTCTAGTGAGATCCTTTTTGACTTGTCCTTTGTCTCTTAAAGGACCATGATGGTTCCCACATCAAAGGATTGCTGATCAATTTCATACACCATACCTGGCCATCACTGCTTAAAATTCCTTCATTTGTTGTGGAATTTATCACTCCTATTGTCAGGGTAACTGTTCCCCCTGTATATTTGGTTGAGTGTATTGAGACTCTTTATATTTGTTTTTAAGCCTCCAGATGTTATTTATCTCCATGTCTAATTTTGGCACATGTTGATGTAGGCAACTCACAAAAATGGAAATGTGTTATCTTTTTACACAATTCCTAAGTATGAAGCTTGGAGAGAATCATTGAGTGGATCGATAACTAGCTGGACCATATAGTACTACAAAGTAATGCTAGTTTGTTTTCTCTTTATATGTTTTCAAGTTAAGTTTTGTTCACTTGCTGATTAGGTATCACTTGTTTCTTGGACCATACAAGTTTTTGGCACAAGTACTTCTAAAGAGGGCAAGGAGTATTTCATACAAGCTTGGACAAGCACAAAAAGATTTTGTGTAGGTTGATGAGAAAGATGGAGATGCTTCCTCATATCAATCAGCTTATAGAATGGGACGAGAAGGGCTAAAGTTCTTATCAATGAGATTATTAGTCATTATGAAAATTATTGGCAGCAGGATAGTTTATACTGTTGTGTAGCTGATCCAAATTTGTTGTCGCATGGAGATTTCTAGTTTTGGGGAAAGAGGTACAGCCACAGTGGAAGAAGCCATTGGGGAAGAGTGCAGAGTAGAATTGGATAAAGAAAGAGAGGGTTTTGAAAACTAGAAACTTTTATTATTGAGGAAACTTTAAATATTGAATTTGAAAAATTCTACTATTGAGTATGTACTATGGTTTTTGAATTTAATTATATGGATTTATATACAATCTTTAATTTTAATTGCATTAGATGGTGATTATCATGAATTATATGTATGTTTCTTGTTTACTTGAGTTGTCATGAATTGTATGTGGACGTAGATGATGAATGATGATAATTGATAATTAATGATAGATATGATGAAAGACGATGATCAATTTAATGTGGATGTAGATTTATCATCAACACGGTAATTCTTCTTCTCTACACTTTTGAACTTGTTTTAAGATAATTATTCTCTACACTTGTAACGATATGATCATAATGTCATTAGAATGGATATATATGATAAATAAATGGAATGTGTTATAATGGATATAGATGACATTAATGATTAGAATGGATATAGATGACATTAGAACAAATAGAATTGTAATGATATGATTATGAATTATTTTAAAAAATGAAATTGTTTTAATAAAGTTAAAATTAGATAAATAATTGTATTAATAATAATTGTAGTGTCAGGACTCGGGATATGATAATGATATGGTGATGATATGATATATATCGATGATGAGGAATTTTATGTGGACTTATATTTAAAATTGTATAATGTATTGTTTATCCCGAATTTTATGTGAATTTTATGAGGAATTTTATGTGGACTTATATTTAAAAATAAATTAAATATAATTCTGAGAAATCAAGAAAGAATCATCACTGGTAAGAAATTAAACATAATTGCAAATATGCTTTAGGTTTAGCTTACCTCTTGTGTATTAGATTGCTGTGAAATCATCAAGGGTAACGTGCTAGATCTTTGTTTTACATGACATTGTAGATAGAGGGGTGAGTTGCCTGACATTGTCAGTCCTGACTCCTGAGAAGTGCCAGCAACATCTTTAAATATATAGACCAACAATATCTTTAAATAAATGTAAATATATAGAATTAGACCTGTAACGTCTTTAATGATAACAAGAGCTGAAAAAATGTAAAGTAACAAACAATAAGATTATGTTGAAGAAGATACCTATTTAAAATTGAAATCATCACCGGTAATGTGCTAGATCTTTGTCTTAAAAAAAATTCAACACAAAAAATGGATTAGTAGATAGATGGGTGAGTTTCCTGACATTGTCGATCAGAAATAACAGCTTCCTCGGACGGATGTCAACCCACATTTTCAAAAAGTAAAAATATTGTATTTAACTAAATGTAAATACATACACCTGTAACATCTTTAATGATAACCAGAGCTGAAAAAATGAATAGTAACAAACAATAAGATTATGTTGAAGAAGATACCTATTCAAGATTCCAAAAATTAGGATTCATCACACCCATGGCTTCAAATTTTATCTTTACGCTTTCGTTCCCTGATTTACGATGACAAGGTTTCTGAAATTTTTTTAAGCTTTATTCTTGTTTCAACTATAATGCAGACTCAAACAAATTACGTATCACGGAACATCTTCTCGTTCCGATCCTGTAATAGCTTGACGTTTTTGCAAAATGTGCATAGGTATTTCCCTCCCATTAACAGTGATGCAGAGGTGATCGTGGATATTAAATCTCAAAAAGGTGTTAGGATTTTTAAGATCTAATAAATCTCTCCAATTTTCAAAAACAGGTGCATCAAAACTATCATTGGAACAGTACAATATATCAAGACTTTGACATACCATTTTCCTCATCCGTATAAAATCCACAATATAGATTAATCTTCCCTGTGCATGCTTCATCAGTGTATTGATCTCCTTTAACATTGGAAGAATACCAACCAATGTAAGCAATGTCTCCAAATCAGTTAAACGGAACAACAAGTCCCTTGCCCTATCAACTTCATGACGGTATTTGTGCATGAAACCAACCAATGAAGGATACTCCTCACGAACTCTGCATGCAGGTTCATACAAAGAGATCCATCTAGTCTCCACATCCTTCAGAAGTTTTTTTCCATCTGTAATTCCAATTGCAAATTTTTGGAACTCGAGAAAACGCTTTGGGCTGCTTGACATATAGGCATGAAGTTCTCTTATAAGGTCTTCTAATTTAGCAACATTTTCGTGGTTGCTTACCATTTTATACGCTAAATTCATTCTGTGAGCCATACAGTGAATTGGTAGCATATATGGGGCCACTGTTGTTTGTAATCTAACACAGAGCCCTGTTCGGTGACCCTGCATGATAGATGCACCATCTGCTCCAATGCATACCAACTTCGTAGCAATTTCATAATCAGTCATACCAGCAACATCTTTCAAATGAGAAACAACTATTTTATATAGGTTTTTGGCATTGCAGTTTTCAACCATTTTCATAACACCCAATAGATGAGGTGTCCTTATATGATTTTCTAAAGTATAGATGTGGATACATACCCATGTGGTGTTGTCACTGATGTCACTTCATCAATTGAAAGAGAGATAAAGTTTGCTTTTTTTACAATCTCTTTCAAATCTTTCTTCTCTATCATCGAGAGACATTTTGCCATTTCCCATCCACTACTCTCGGACCAATGAGACCGGTACATTCAGCATTCCATTAAATTGATACAAAACTTTGAAATTGAGGAAATCTAAAATCACTCTTCCTTTTTTAAGTATTTGAAAAAGAGTAGAGAATTGTATGAATTTTGCATGTAGATTTGTTTCTTTCATCTTACCAATATGCGATGTGATCGTTCCTCCCTTTTCCAACAGATGTCTGTGTTTTTCCGCTCTCTGCCTCATATTCCGCTGCATATCTAACATGCATGCATTCTTTTTCAGTTTTCCACCTATGTGTTTTGATTTTCTAGCCATCCGCCTTGTTACAGTTAAATATTGTTTTCCACAATGTTTTTCTATAGTGTCCAGCTTTAGTTGCATTTTTTGTTGCTTTCCCAATTTCCACGTACATATTTTACATGTACATTCAGATGGGATTTCTTCATAATTAAATGATTGTACATGTTCAATAAACGGAAATTTAGCTGCCCAATCAAACTTGTATGTCCTGCCAATGGTCCACATATTCTTGTTCATTTTCAATGCTTTACTTTTTTGAGTAGAATTTTGAGCAATATCACAATCACCTGGTTTCCTCTTTCTTGGACCGGAGTTTGATTTTGATTTCTATCTTCCATTTTGCTGAGTGTTTGTATCTGTGATATCTAGCTGCACTTCTGGTTGCACCCCAACAGGAACAATATCTTCAAGATCTGGCATATTATCGTAGGTTTCATTTGTTTGACTTTGATACTGTGCAGAATGCATGTCCACCTCAATAATTCCTTCCACACAGTCAGTATTTTGATTCTCTGTGGTGGCATCTATATGATTGGTATTTACAATATCTGTATCCGTAGAGTTTCCAAAATACTTGAAGAGTGATTTCTGATATTTCTTACTTACTTTTAGGTTATTCATATTCTTTGAGCTGGCACCTTCCATTATTCTAAAAAGAGTCCTGCGTCAGCAAAAGAACCAAGTAGCGACTCTGTCCAGTCTGAGGTCTTGTCGCGCGTCCACTGTCTGAGGTCGCGCATCCACTGTCTTAATATACTGTCACGCGTCAACACTTCCTCTGTCGCGCGTCACTTCTTTTCCCAAGTCGCGCGTCAACACTTCCTTTGTCGCGC
>CM031243.1:228564870-228587370 GCA_018340775.1 Taxus wallichiana var. yunnanensis | reverse complement strand
TACACTTTGGATGAAGTTACTAGTTGCTTGAAGCAATCCATTGGGTATGGAGTCATTGAATTCTCTGTTTGATACCCCAAATGAGTAGAAAACTACAATATGGAAGATGGAATATCACACGATGGAGTAAGGCCTGCAAACACATCTCCAGGAACAACAAGCTTGTGCCAAAGCACTTAGGGAAAGAAAAACTAATCTACAAGTAAAACAATGTGCACAAGCACTTGGAGGAATGAAAAACCTAAACTAATATGTATAGGGTGAAGAATTTCATTCAATGCAATGCTTCGATGGATTCCATTGATTGGAATCTGCAGTTCTTCACCATCCAATGAAGACAACTGGAAAGCATTGTTGTCCTTACACTTTGTGACCATGTATGGGCCACTCCAAATGGCATGAAATTTTGAATTCCTTCCCGCTTTGCTTTATCCGCATCCCATTTTAACACTAGATCTCCAACTAAGAAGGATCTGCTCTTGGCCTTTCTATGAAAGGTCTTCTTTATCAAAGCCTGATCCTTCTCCATTGCTTGGGATGCCTAATTTCTGATTTCTTGGAGCTCCATCAATTCTACATATTTGACTTCCATGGGCTCAAACTCCAACAACTCCAACTGTTTCATGAGTTCCAATGTTGGCAACTCAAGTGATATGGGCAAAATTTCCTCTCTTCCATAAACAAGCTTGAATGGAGAGTTACCTATAGATATTTTAGGAGTTATCCTATCAGCCCATAAGGATGATTTCAATTTGGTATGCCAAGACCTCGACTCTCATCAAGAGTCCTCCTAATGATCCTCAACAAGTTCTTGTTTGTAGATTCATCCACACACGCCATTACTCGCACATAATAGTTTGATGAAGTACTTAGGTAGATCTCGTTCTTGACAGCCCATTCAGTCACCTTGGATCCAATGAATGCCAATGCATTATCTGATATTATTGTAGCTGGTATGCCAAATCTAGTTACTATTCCCTCATAGAAGTCTAGGATGCTAGATTCATTTGCTTCCTTGAGTGCTACTGCTTCAGTCCATTTGGTGAAGTAATCTGTGGTTGTTAAAATCCACTTGTGCCCTTGGCTCGAATTGGGATTAATAACTCCAATGAAGTCTAAACCCCATTGCATGAATGACTGGTCAACTAAAATTGGATGCAATGGGAGGGCAGCTAGCCTCTCTTTACCACACGAAAAATGCACAATTCTTGCACCTCTTGATCCATGCATAACAATCATTGAAAATCTTGGGCCTATAATAACCATCCCTCATGATCTTTAGAGCTGTCACTCTTGGTGCAAAATGACCACCACTGGTCCACCATGGAACTCTTCCAACACCTTATGAATCGATTTGTACCAATGCATCTCAAAGCGATGACTCCATTCACATCTCTTTTGAATAAAACACCATCAACAAGGGCATATGGATAGCTTGCAACCTGAAGTGTCTTCTTTGGGTCTTGTTCATCTCTCAGAGGACATAGACTGTGCTAAGGAAGTGCATTATACCTTGGGTCTAGCAAGGAGTGGGGATGCCATCATTCTCCTCTTGAGTTCTTCCTTGCTCATGGCTTTCTTGCAACGCCAAAACAACCTCCTTCTTGTTGCATGATTCCTCTTGTTTTCTCAAGATCAGCTTGCTCACACAATCCTTTTCCTCTTACCAACTTGGTGACTTTGATCTCAATGTCATACTCCATGACACGAGTAATCCAACCTACCCTTTTTGCATTCAAGTCTTTGTTGAGGAGGAAGTCTTTAACCCCGCATGAGAAACCAACAATTAGACCTTATTGTTTGAAACTAGATGCTTGAATTTATTCAAGCTCCCGATCTTGCAAGAACATGCTTCTAGTTCTCAATGAAAGAATATCTCACCTCACAAATCCTCCAAGATTTGGCAAAGAAAGTGTTGTTGCAAATCAGCAACACTCCTTGGATGTTGATCAGATTTCTAGTTTGATCATTCTAAGCATCCAATGTGATTGCACAACATTGAATCCTCTTCCCAAGTGTGGGACTTGCAAAATGGAAAGGAATCTTTAGATTAGAGGCTAGTTCCTCAACTCCTCTGATCAGCTATTTTACTTGCACAATTACAGAGGTTTAAAATCCTAAATCTACTCTAAATTCTAAAGGGACAAGGATAGAAAATGCAAAAAGAAAGAACTAATGCTAATAGGTGATGCACCAAAGGAGTTGTAGACACTGATGTTGTATGAAATACACAATCCATAAGAAAACACAAAGACAAAACATGCACAAATGATCAAAATGTAATGAAAGATCAAGAAAGCAATGATAGATATATGAAAGGATTGAGGGATTTTAATCACAGAACATATATCAACATCTCAGATCCAATACAGTACATTACAGTGATCTAGAGGCAAGAAAAGGTGTTGCATTACATGGAAAGGTAAAATTTCTTCACAAATTTTGCTAAGGAGGAAGAAAAGGAAGTTTCAGAGCTAAAAAGTGTCTCTCCTTTTGCAAAATGAACTCATTCTGGCTTTTACAGTGCAAACCACGACCCCAGGAGAGAGAAACAGTGGGAAAAAGTGCAAGGGGTTCAACCATTGACCAAAATTCCATCAAAACAACATGGGCACCCTGACATACCCATTCCCTGACATTTTTAACCATGCTGGGAGAGAATGCGAGCCATTCTTCATTAAAAACAGTGGTTGAAACGTCATTTCTATCCATGACCACGTGCCAGAGGAATTTTTAAGTTTTCTCTCTCTAAAATCCATCAAAATTCAAAAATGACCACTTAATCTTGTAGAGAATTTCACCAGCTTTCCATTTATATAAAGAACATGAAAAACTGAGCTCTGGATCGAAAGATATGGCCATTTGAAGTTTTAGGGCAAAACAGGGCCAAATCGGGTTGGTGGGAAAAATTTGAATTTTTGCACCTTTTTGGTCATTTGGAAAATTTTCCAAAATTTCCCCGTGCTCCGCCACTCTAGGTGCCATGTGGCGGCATCTCATTGGCCACGCGGGCCTTTCAGGGGAAACTTTTCCCAAAAACTTCACCGAGCCATAACTTCAAAAATACATGGAGTTAGGAGGAAAACTTTACCTTTTTGGAAAGCTGAGAAAGAGCTCTATCCAATGGTGTCATTTCTAGAAGGTTTTGAGTGCCTAAAAAGAAAAATTTTGTGACTGAGGCACAAGAGAGGGAAGAATGAGAGGAGTTAGCCACAAAATGAGCAGGGGGCACATTTTGGATAACAATTTTGGTGACTCAGAGGGGTCATCTGCCTGCTGGATGAAGTTACCAGTTGCCTTTTAGCAATCCATTGGGTATGGAGTCATAAGAAATAACCTGAAACCAACCTGATATCTTGAAAACTTCCCTCTGAGCCACTTGAAACCCATTGAACTTAGAGTTGTTCTCACCAAAATGCCACTTAAAACAGCTGTGCAAGAGCAAAACCAGCAGCACCAAAACTATTTACAAAACTGAAAATCATACATGCTCCAAATGGAACATGCAGAGTGTGCACAAGCACTTATTTTACTGAAAGAAAACCTACCTACTCTATTCTAACTAGAAGCAAAGGTAAGCTAAACAAACCCTGCAACTGGTTGTGCAAAATAGCTTCCTTTCTTCAAAATTGGCAACCATGCAACTGATTTGGCATTGAACATGGCTGATTGGATGAATCGAAAATCAACAAGAAGCTAGTATTCCACACAAATCATCAAGGTATCGTAAAACAAATTCAATACCTCTTTTAGTTGTTCTGCATTTGGATTGGAGAGGTATGACAGCTGATCCTTGGTTCTTTGTAGCTCATCCTCATGCTTAGGAGCAAGCATGACTGGTTGTGACTTCTCCTTTGACTCCAATGAAGTCAAATACCTTATTGGGCAAGGTATGATCCATTTGATATGCCCATAGCTTTGATTTTCAACTCCAAAAATGGAGTCTTCTTGTAGACCTTCTTGAATGGATGGTGCAGAAGCAAAGGTAGAACCTTTTTGCCCTTTCTCTTCCTCCAATGAAGGACATGAAAGATTAAAATCTTCCAATCTTGGTTCCAAAGAGCTGCTATAAGATGTAGGCTACTTGTAATGGGTTCTCTCCTTGATGACAAATTAGGCTCGAGGCATGTTTGGAACGTGGATGATGAAAGAGAGAATGGTAGGAACTCAACCGGTTCTTCTTCATCAAAACAGTCCTCTAAATCTGATAGATAAACTACCTCATTGTTGTCCTACTGCAAATGCTCAACTTCCTCCACGGTATCCTCTTGATCTGTAACTTGATCATCATGGTTTATTTCATCCTCCAACATTGATTTTGAGAGATCAAACTCTTCTTTAGCACTAGAACTCAAGAGAGATGAAGTAGAAAGAAGAATTGAAGGTTCTCTTGTAGTCTGCTTTGTGCTCAAAGCCCTTGGATCTGTAATTTTCTCCTCCACAACTAGAATGTGCTCCTCTTCTTTTGGATTTGGAGCAGCTTCTCCCTCTTCTACTACTTGAAGACAATCTTGTTCTTGATAGAACTCTTCCTCTAGCATGAAGTTTGTTAAGTCAAACTATTCGATTTTCTACTCTAGAGGACAAGTTGGGACTGTAGGGTCTTCTTCAGAGCTTTCTTCCTCCATGGCTGATTGTGCAACTTGAATTGAATCAGCATTCTCTTCAAATAGAATGCTAACATGGACACTACTTTCTAAGCAAACTGATTGCTGATCTACTTCTTTTTACTCTTCTCTTACTATAAAATTCAGTCCTAACCACCACTTGTTTTCCAACTCCAACCTCTTCTAAAGGCTTAACCATCAAGGGGATCTTTGTCATCCCAAATTTAAGAGCCCAACTCTTGAGACTTCAAATTTCTTCATCCTTGTTTGGATTTTCTTTTTGTTGTTGTTTTCCTTGACTAGAATTCTGATTTTTATCCTCCCAACATGGATTTGGGAATGCAAGAGGAGAAGTGGATTGTAACTCAAATGGCTCGGAAATTTTTCGTGGTGGTGGAGGAGGTAGAAAATCTTGTTTCTTTGGAGGAGAGGGTATTTTTGTTAGCTTTTGTGGAGGGGATGACTATTTGGAAGGAAAGGGGAAGGAAGAATTGAGATGTGGTGGAAGACTAGGGAATGGAGAAATGGAATTAACTCCTGGGGTAGCATTAAATGGATTTAGAATTTGAAATTCCAAATGAGATGATGCTACTTGAGTAATGGGAAGAGAAAATCCAAATGATGGTGTAGAATGTACCCATTGACAAGGTTGTTCAACACCAAGTGTATAGGCCTCTATTTTCTTCAGTGTCCATTGTGCAAGTTGGGGCAGCATCTTCATCATGAAGTCTAGCTTCTCCTGAGGGCTGAAGTGTCTTGGAAAAGGGCCTCCCCATGGACAAGGAGTCTTGCAACCAATTCTGAAAGCTTTCATTTTGCTTGAGCCCTGGATTGCACCATGTTTACCTCCATCTTTTGGATTTGTTCTAGCAGATCTACATTTTCTTCTTGACTGCCCTCACAACTAGCATACCCTTGTGCTTGACATGCTTCATATCCAAACTGACTTTGGCACTGCTGCTCATATGGGTAGACATGCTGATTTTGAATTTGATCAAAATGCTGATTTGGAGGATTTGTAAAACATGTTGGAGGTGTGATATACTGCTGTTGTAAATGTGAATTCCATGATGGAAATGAAGTCATGATTGCACAACTTCATGGAATGGAAAAGAGTGAAAATGATGGAAAGAAGAATGGGTGGAAATGAATGGAAAACAGGTCTACAACTTAGAGAATGAGTTGTTTACCAGATGGAGTCGCCAGATGTGCTTTTGAAAGTGCCTCCAAAAGGCTGAATCTTTAACAGGAACACACCAACCTATCAAAGATAAAGTGGAAGACCTCTAAGGTCCCACTGGCATGCCAAAACTATTGTTGCAAATCAGCAGCACCCCCTGGATGTTGATCAGATTTCTAGTTTGATCATTCTAAGCATCCAGTGTGATTGCACAACATTGAATCCTCTTCCCAAGTGTGGGACTTGCAAAAATGGAAAAGGAATCTCCAAATTAGAGGCTAGTTCCTCAACTCCTCTGATCAGCTATTTTACTTGCACAATTGCAGAGGTTTAAACTCCTAAATCTACTCTAAATTCCAAAGGGACAAGGATAGAAAATGCAAAAAGAAAGAACTAATGCTAATAGGTGATGCACCAAAGGAGTTGTAGACACCTGATGCTGCATGAAATACACAATCCATAAGGAAACATAGCACAAAACATGCACAAATGCTTAAAATGTAATGAAAGATCAAGAAAGCAATGATAGATATATGAAAGGATTGAGGGATTTTAATCACAGAACATATATCAACATCTCAGATCCAATACAGTACATTACAGTGATCTAGAGGTAAGAAAAGGTGTTGCATTACATGGAAAGGTAAAATTTCTTCACAAATTCTACCAAGGAGGAAGAAAAAGGAAGTTACAGAGCTGAAAAAGTGTCTCTCCTTTTACAAAATGAACTCATTCTGGCTTTTACAGTGCAAACCACGACCCCAGGAGAGAGAAACATGGGAAAAAGTGCAAGGGGTTCAACCATTGACCAAAATGCCATCAAAACAGCATGGGCACCCTGACAGACCCATTCCCTAACATTTTTAACCATGCTGGGAGAGAATGCAAGCCATTCTTCATTAAAAACGGTGGTTGAAACGTCATTTCTGTCCATGACCACATGCTAGAGGCGTTTTTCAATTTTATCTCTCCAAACTCCATAAAAATGAAAAATTGACCCCATAATATTGTAGAAAATTTCACCATCTTTCCATTGATATAAAGAACGTGAAAAAGCTCGAGCTGGGATCGAAAGATATGGCCATTTGAAGTTCTAGGGAAAACAGGGGCCAAATCGGGTCGGTGGGAAAAAATTCGAATTTTTGCACCTTTTTGGTCATTTGGAAAATTTTCCAAAATTTCCCCATGCTCCACCACTCTAGGTGCCACGTGGCAGCATCTCATTGGCCATGGGCCTTTCAGGGGAAACTTTTCTCAAAAAACTCCACCGAGCCATAACTTCAAAAATACATGGAGTTAGGAGGAAAACTTTACCTTTTTGGAAAGCTGAGAAAGAGCTCTATCCAATGGTGTCATTTCCAGAAGGTTTTGAGTGCTTGAAAAAAAAATTTGTGACTGAGGCACAAGAGAGGGAAGAATGAGAGGAGTTAGCCACAAAATGAGCAGGGGGCACATTTTGGATAACAAAAAGCAATTGGTGCTCATCATTGTCTTTATTCTGCTGTACTCAAAACTGAGAAATAGTATCATCACCTCCAAACACATAGAGAATGAAATCCTTGGAGAAATCTGGGTTGATGAGAGTTGGGACTTGAGAGATGGCTTCTTTGATTGCTTCAAAACTTTCCTTTCCTTCTGCTGTCCATTTGAAAGCCATGCTTTTCTTTAGCATCTTGGTGATAGGTCTGACAAGGGCTGCAAAATTTGGGACAAACCTCCGAACAAAATTTATTCTTCCCAAGAAACTTTGAAGGGCCTTCTTGTGGCTTGGCAATGGCAGTGCTCTTATGGATTTGACTCTTTCTAGATCAATTGCTAATCCTTCTTTGGAGACAATGTGGCCAAGGAGCTTTCCTTCATGGGCTATAAAAACACACTTTTTAGGATTCAAGGAGACTCCAAATCTTCTACACCTTTGGAACACTTGTCTCAAATGAAAGAGGTGGTCTATTGTATTTTTGGAAAAAACAATGATATCATCAAGATATATGAGTACAATGTTGTTAATCAAACCTTTGAATGTCATGTTCATTGCTCTTTGGAAGGTAGCTCTAGTGTTGGACATCCCAAATGGCATTTTCCTGTATGCATAAGTTTCCCATTTAGTTGTAAAGGTTGTCTTGAACTGATCTTCTTCCTTCACCATAATCTGATTATACCCTGAATAGCCATCAAGTAGTGAAAACCTCTCGAAGCCAAAGAACAACTTGTAAAATCTGCTCCATGGAAGGAAGTGGATAATGATCCTTGAGAGATGCTCTATTCAAATCTCTGAAGTCAACACACAATCTGATTTCCCCACTCTTCTTTCTAATTGGAACCAAGTTGGAAACCCAACTAGAATGCTTGATAGGGAATATGATTCTTGATTCTATCAACTTATTCAATTCTTTTCTCATGAGAGGCTCCTGTTGTTGCAAATCGGTAGCACCCCACGGATGTTGATCGATTTCTAGTTTGATCATACTAGCATCCAACTGTGATTGTAAAACATTGAATCCTCTTACGAAGTGTGGGAATTACAAAAATGGAAGAGAAATCTCCAGTATTAGAGGCTGGTTCCTCAACTCCTCTCGATCAGCTATTTTACTTGCACAATTACGGAGGTTTAAACTCCTAAATCTACTCTAAATTTTAAAGGGACAAGAATAGAAAATGTAAAAAGAAAGAACTAAAACTAATGCTAATAGGTGATGCACCAAAGGAGTGGTGAGCATTTTTACTTTTACAAATTGACACACTTCATAAAATGCAACAAAAACAACATGCACAAATTGATAGCTGTAAATGAAGTTTTAGAAATTAGGAAAACAACACCAAAGCAGAGGATAAAAACTAATCACGGGGCTGTATTGTTATTTTAACATCAAAATCACTTGCATTTAAACACCGAAAGGCAAAAATACGATTGCTGCTTTCTAGAAAGGTCTGTTATTCCACTAAATCACTTCCAAGGTGAAAAAGGGAGCTTTCCATACACAAAAAATGTTCAACCCTTGAAAAATGAGCCAAATCTGGCTTTTACAGTGCAAGGGATGAGCCCAGGAGAGAGAAATGTGGGAAAACGTGGAAGGGATTCAACCATTGACCAAAATGCCATCAAAATAGCATGGGCGACCTGACAGACCCATTCCCTGACATTTTTAACCATGCTAGGAGAGAATGCGAGCCATTCTTCATTAAAATCGGTGGTTGAAACGTCATTTCTATTCATGACCACGTGCCAGAAGTATTTTTGATTTTCTCTCTCCAAACTCCACTAAAATGCAAAATTGACCCCTGAATCTTGTAGATAATTTCACCATCTTTCCATTGATATAAAGAACGTGAAAAACTGAGCTCTAGATCGAAAGATATGGCGATTTGAAGTTTTAGGGAAAATAGGGCCAAATCGGGTCACTTTGATATTTTTGGCTTGGACACGTGGCGAGTTCTGATTGGCTGCGGGCCTTCTAGGGGAAAATTTCCCACAAAAACTCTACTGAGCCATAACTTGAAAAATACATGGAGTTAGAAGGAAAAATTTACCTTTCTGGAAAGCTGAGAAAGAGCTCTATCCAATGGTGCCATTTCCAGAAGGTTTTGAGTGCCTAAAAATCAAAATTTTGTGACTAAGGCACAAGAGACGGAAGAATGAGAGGAGTTAGCCACAAAATGAGTAGGGGGCACATTTTGGATAACAGCTCCATGTGGGGTTGATTGGCATTTGTTTCTACACGATGGGCTTAGTATTTGGATCCAATTCAATGGTGTGTTCAGCTAACTCGAGTTGAAACCTTTCAAATATTCATAGCTCCAAGCAAACACATCGGGAATTCTTGACAAAGTTGTATAAACTCATACCTTTCTTGCTCAATTGTCATCTTTCCAATTTGGAGTGATTTTCCTCTTTCTACTAAGATGGACACTTGAATCTTCTCCCTTCACTTGGATGTTTGCTTTCTCCTTCCTAAACTGATCATTAGGATTGAAAATGGACTTCAAAGTAATAATTCCCTTTAGTAGTTTGTAGGTTCTCGGTTGCACCACTTGGTCACCATCTTTGTTGCTCTAACTTTTCCTGATTTTTGGCTGAAAATTCAGCCTCTTCTTGCAAGAAATGGATGATTTGCTGATCATTTTCAAACACTTGCCAACTTACATTGTTATCTGGCACTGAAGGCCTCACAATCACATGGATGATTGGCTGTACCTTGTCTTTTTGAATGCTCTCCACAACGTCAAAGGCTGCCCTAACTAATGCAAGCCTGTCAATCGGCTTGTTCTCTTTCCTAGGAATGGATTTGATGCCAAAACCCTCAAAATCTTCAATGAGGTCCCACACCCTGTTCTTGTAGCACTTGAGTAGATCATTCTTGACAGCATGTTGCCCCTTGACTTGGTTGACAATCAACTCACTATCACCAAAGACTTGCAAGTTCTTTATTCCTCTCTTGATTGCCCAATGCAATCCTTGCACCAAGGCTTCATATTCAGTAGTGTTATTAGAGCATGCAAACTGAAATCTAAAAGTTGAATAATACTTAACTCCTTGAGGTGAAACCAACATGGATCCCCCTCTTGCACCTTGTCTACTCCTTGATCCATCAAAAAACAACTGCCATACCTCATTGTCATCTTTGTGGTTTGGCTTGGTGATGCTAGGAATAGGCTGATTTTCTTCATGTATGCAATAGACTCCCAACTCAGATTCTTCTATTTCTTGATAAGGATCAAAAGCATGCACCTTGCTTGCCCATTCATCAAGAGTTAAATCTGGGATGCTTCCAACCTTGGTGTCAACTTCATCAGTGCTTGGAAGATCTTCTTAATCAAACGCTGAACAATTGGCATTAATCTGACTTGGAGTGTAAGGCTAAATGTGAAAGTTTGCAATAGGTTCAGACCTGATTGTGGCTTTGGTTCCATATCTTGTTCTCGAGCAAAGATGCATGACCAATCAGCGAGACAAGTAACCTCTAATCTTAGCTGTGAAATAACTTAGGGCAAACATGGTGGAAGGTCTATTATTTGAGACATCTTGCAAAACAACCACGTTGGGACGGGCATGTAAAGTAAGACTCAAGTTTTTAATCACCCCGATTGTTGTTACTATCTTTGTCCCATCCAATGTACCACCCCTTTAGATATGGTTTCATATTGAATTCCCAACTGATCAGCTATTTATTTGGGCATTACTGAACTAATTGCCCCGAATCAATCATGCAATTGTGTACTAATTGATTTCCAATAATCAATGAAACGTAGAATGGAGGGGGCTTCAATATTTTACCTTGTTGTTCTCCATGATTCCCCTCAAGTGGGCAACATTTGTGAGCACCTTCTCTTGCATTTGGACTTGCTTATTTGAAGTTTACTAGTCCTTCATGACAGCTTGTAGCAAATCTCTTTGGCTCAGGCTAGATAGTGATTCCCAAATTGATATGTTTACATTTGTCTTCTTCATCTAATCAATGATACTGAATGGAGATGAATTATCCCTCTGTTGTCCTTTGGCTCGCACATTCATTCCTTGCACATGGGCAGCAACAACTAGCATTTGGGTTGGCCTAGGGGCTGTTTTAGGTAATCCTTGCGTGCTTGGGATTGCATTTTGCTTGCCAATAGTTTGTGGAGTGAATGAGAAGGTCATGAATTACTTGGGGCCATGGCTGTTCTTCACCCAAATTTCTTCTCTTTGACCTTGTGTTGGCTACAACACTTTGAGAAATCGTTCGATTCATGCCACAAAAATCTTACTTTTCTGCCAGGTTTACAAGTGTGGTATCATTTGGAGCTGATTGCTGCTAGAATGTTTCTTGTTGCTGGTTATTTCCTTGACTACCTTCACCCTCCACACTAGTTCTTTGTCACCATTAATGCTTGATTCAAGGCACCGTTGAAGCACATGGATTGGTTATGAGGTTCATTGCATGGGAAACACCAATCATACTCTTGAGCTATATTGTTTTGTACTGGCACTAATGCTTTAGATGCAGATGTAGCATTGGGATTATAGGGCTGAAATGGTCTGTTGGCAGGAGGCCTTGCTTGATTTAGATTTGCAGCTAGATTGGGTGGTCTATGAGGTTGATATGGCTGCCTGTTAGGCTGAGCTTGAGGCTGGAAGGAAGGTCTAAAACCTTGAGCTTGCTGCCTTTTGAGTGTAACCAGCTCATTACCTAGATTTTGCAATTGCTTCATGACTTCTTGAAGTTCATTTGAGGCACTAGAAGATGAAGTGGAAGCTTCACTTGAATTCTGATTTCTAGGAGTGGGAATAGAAGCTAAATTAGGCACTTGGCTAGTACTTGGGCTCGTCTAAACTTGGAAATAATGGCATTGGAGGCCTAGGAGCCGACTTGCCGGCTTGAATCAAACAATTTCAGCTCTAATGGCAATGTTATAAGAATGGGGATAGTTGTGCCTCCCATGGACTGAATTAACATAGAAATATCAGAATTTAAAGCTTTAAGGTAATAAAGAAAAGCACCTTCTTTCTTTTGGCTTTGTGCTTCGCCATCGAATTCTCTCCCAAGTCCTTTGAAATCTGAAATTAAAATCATTCATCTGCTCATTGGGAGCTCTTTTGATAGTTGTCAGTTGCTCTAAAAGGGACAAGTTGTCTCCCTTTTCCCCAAACTGCTCATGGAGGGCTATACATAGCTGATTCCAATTTTGAATAGAACCTGAGGCAAGACTCCTGAACCATTACAAAGCTTTCCCTTTGAATGAAGATGTCAGTAGTTTGACAACAACTTGCATCTCATTGATCTCATGGATTGCACAAATGTTAGCAATATCCTTAACATGATCACTAGGTGAGGTCTGATTTTCTCCAGTGAAGTATGGAATGTTCTTCAATGCTGCAATTGGGATTGGATTTTGTGCATTGAGAGCAAGTGGGCTGCTGCCAGTGAAATTGACATAGGGGTTGTTTTGTGCCATTCTGATTGGCCTTAGAACCCTTGTTGATTGAATGAAAGGCCTACTAGGTGGAGGAGTTGAGAGAGTTCTATTTGGTGGAGATGAAGACCTTTGGATTCTCCTCCCACTTTGCCTTATTCTTGGAGATAATAGCGTAGATATTCAAACAACACCTCTTCCTCTCCGACTCTTGACCTTGTGTTGATTCTTCTCATGAGTTTTTAGAGTGCACTTGCTTTGCTAAAACCAGCTGATTCTTCTTCCTTGGAGTCGCCAAATGTGTATTTGTTGCAAGTTTCTTGCTTTAAAAGAGCTATAAATTACACATCCGGCAAATCCAAGGAAGAAGAATCACTAGTTTTAGCGATCTGACTTGAAAACTCATGAGAAGAATCACTACAAGGTCAAGAGCTGGAGAAGAAGAGGTGTTGTTTGAATATCAACAATTATCTCCAAGAATAAGGCAAAGTGGGAGGAGAATCCAAAGGTCCCCATCTCCACCAAACAAAAATCTCTCAACTCCTCCACTGGTAGGCCTTTCATTCAATCAACAAGTGTTCTAAGGCCAATCGAATGGCACAAAACAACCCCTATGTCAATTTCAGCGGCATCAGCCCACTTTCTCTCAATGCACAAAATCCAATCTAGTCAAGTGATGAAGAACATTCCATACTTCACTGAGAAACTCGAGACCACTTCGGTGATCATGTTAAGGATATTGCTAACATTTGTGCAATCCATGAGATCAATGAGATGCAAGTTCTTGTCAAACCGTCCATCTTCATTCAAAGGGAAAGCTTTGTAATGGTTCAGAGTCTTGCCTCGAGTTCTATTCAAAATTGGAATCGCTATGTATAGCCCTCCATGAGAAGTTTGGGGAAAAGGGAGACAATTTGTTCCTTTTGGAGCAAATGAAAACTATCAAAAGAGCTCCCAATGAGTAGTGACTGATTTTAATTTCATATTTCAAAGGACTTGGGAGAGAATTCTAGTGGCGATCGAACCAACGGCAGAAGGTGCTTTTCTTTATTACCTTAAAGCTTTAAATTCTGATATTTTTATGTTAATTCAGTCCATGGGAGGCACAACTATCCCCATTGCTATATAAGCATTGGCATTAGAGCTGAAAATTGTTTGATTCAAGCTGGCAAGTCGGCTCCTAGGCCTCCAATGTCATTATTTCCAAGTTTAGAGAGCCCAAATACTAACCAAGTGCCTAATTTAGCTTCTATTCCCACTCCTAGAAATCGAGATTCAAGTGAAGCTTCCACTTCATCTTCTAGGTGCCTCAAATGAACTTCAAGAAGTCATGAAGCAATTGCAAAATCTAGGTAACGAGCTTGTTACACTCAAAAGGTAGCAAGCTCAAGGTTTTAGACCTTCCTTCTAGCCTCAAGCTCAGCCTAACAGCAACCATATCAACCCCAAAGACCACCCAATCCAGGTGCAAACCTAAATCAAGAAATGCCTCCTACCAATGACCATTTCAGCCCTATAATCCCAATGCTACATCTGCCTCTAAAGCATTAGTGCCGATAAAAACAATATAGCTCAAGAGTATGATTGGTGTTTCCCATGCAATGAACCTCATAACTACCCATGTGCTTCAACATGCCTTGAATCAAGCATTAATGGTGACAAAAACTAGTGTGGAGGGTGAAGGTAGTCAAATAAATGACCAGCAACAAGAAACATTCCAGCAGCAATCAGCTCCAAATGATACCACACTTGTAAACTGGCAGTCAGAAGATTTTTGTGGCATGAACCATACAGTTTCCCAAAGTGTTGTAGCCAACACAAGGTCAAAGAGGATAAATTTGGGTGAAGAATAGCAATTGGCCCTAAGTAATTCATGACCTTCTGTCACTCCACAAACTATTGGCAAGCAAAATGCAATCCCAAGCACACAAGGACTACCTAAAACAATTCCTAGGCCAACTCAAATGCCGATTGTTGCTGCCCATATACAAGGATGAATGTGCAGCCAAGGAAAAAAAAAGGATACTTCATCCCCATTTAATATCATTGATCGGATGAAGAAGACAAATGTAAAGATATCAATGTGGGAATCACTATCTATCCCGTGCCAAAGAGATTTGCTACAAGCTGCCATGAAGGACTGGTCAACTTCAAATCAGCAAGTCCAAATGCAAGAGAAGGTGCTCACAAATGTTGCCCACTGAAAGAGGGGAATCATGGAGGATAGTGAGGTAAGTGTTGTTGCAAATCAACGGCACTTACGGATGCAAATTAGTGGGTTTCTAAGTTGATGTTTGGACATCCGGTGTGATTGCACAACATTGAAACCTCTCTTCAAGTGTGGGACTTGTAAAAAGTAGAGAGGAATCTCTAGATTAGAGGCTAGTTCATCAAAATCCTCTGATCAAATCTATTATTTGCACAACCGTAGAGGTTTAGATCCTAATTCTACCTAGATTGCAGGAGACGGGGATAAAAATGCAAAAATGAAACTAAAATAAAGATGGTGATGCACCAAAAGGAGTGGTGAAACATTTCTTACCATATAAATAGACACAAATTCATGAAATGCAACAAGGAAAACATACACAAGCTGATAGATGTAATTAGAGGTCTTGAAATGAAGTAAACCAATACAAAACAGAGGACTAAAAGCATTCCACGAGTTTGCCTTCGTCAATTTCATGAAAAAATCGCTTGCATTCCACCTTGAAAGAGTATAAACTGTTATAAATCGTGAAAAGGTCTGATTCTTACAACTATCACTTGCTTTGGAGGTGAAAGAAGAAGTTTTTAATGCCAAAAGTGTTCAACCCTCAAGAAATGAGCCAAATCTAGCTTTTACAATGCATGGGTCGAGCCCAGAGAGAGAAAACGTAAAAATGTGGGGCCATTCCTCATTGATGGAAAATGCATTAAAATAACATGGAGGACCTTATAAACCCATACCGTCATTTGTGACCATCTTTGGAGAAGAATGCGACCCATTTTGTATTAAATTTGGTTGTTGAAATGTCATTTACCACGCCATGGACACGTACAGAACTGTTTTTGAATTTTCTCTCTCCAAAATGAACCAAAATTAGAAATTGACCATGGAATCATGTAGAGAATTTAACAGATTTCCAATGATATAAATAACGTGAAAATCGAGCTCTGGATCAAAAGATATGATTGTTTGAAGATTTAGGAAAAAAATGGCCCAAAAACGGATCGCTTTGATATTTTTGACTGGACACGTGGTGAGTTCGATTGGCTGCGGACCTTGCAAGGAAAATTTCCCACAAAATCTACCGAGACATAACTTGAAAATACGTGGAGTTATGAGGAAATATTTACCTTTCTAGAAAGGCCGAGAAAGAGCTCTATCCAATGGTGTCATTTTGAAGGTTTTGAGTGCCTAAAAGTAAAAATTTATGACTGAGGCACAATAGAAGGAAAGAATGAAAGGGAGTTAGCCACAAAATGAGCGGGGGGCACATTTGGATAACACATTTTGTGGGAACAACTCCATGTCCATTGGGATTCAAGTGGTTCGGAGGGAAGTTTTCAAAGTTCAAATCGGTTTTAGGCTACTACTCATGAATGCATGCCCAATGGATTGCTTCAGACTCTGCGATCATTCATCCAAGAGTAGGCTAATGACTCCTCCGAGTCACCAAAATTGTTATCCAAATGTGCCCCTTGCTCATTTTGTGGCTAACTCCCTTTCATTCTTTCCTTCTATTGTGCCTCAGTCATAAATTTTTACTTTTTAGGCACTCAAAACCTTCTGGAAATGACACCATTGGATAGAGCTCTTTCTCAGCTTTCTAGAAAGGTAAAGATTTCCTCCTAACTCCACGTATTTTTCAAGTTATGGCTTGGTGGAGTTTTTGTGGGAAATTTTCCCTTGCAAGGTCCACAGCCAATCAGAACTCGCCACGTGTCCAGGTCTAAAATATCAAAGCGATCCGTTGTTGGGCCGTTTTTGCCCTAAATATTCAAACGATCATATCTTTTGATCCAGAGCTCAGATTTTCACATTCTTTATATCATTGGAAATCTGTTAAAATTATCTACATGATTCCATGGTCAATTTCTAATTTTGGTTTATTTTGGAGAGAGAAAATTCAAAAATGGTTCTGGTACGTGTCCATGGCCAGAAATGACATTTCAACAACCAAATTTAATACAAAATGGGTCGCATTCTTCTCCAGCATGGTCAAAAATGATAGGGTATGGGTTTGTAAGGTCCTCCATGCTATTTTAATGCATTTTCCATCAATGAGGAATGGGCTCCCATGTTTTTACATTTTCTCTCTCCTGGGCTCAACCCATGCATTGTAAAAGCCAGATTTGGCTCATTTCTTGAGGGTTGAACACTTTTTGGCAAAAAAAACTTCTTCTTTCACCTCCGTAAAAGTGATAGTTGTAAGAATCAGACCTTTTTCACAGTTTGTAATAGGTTTATACCTCTTTGATTGTGGAATGCAAGAGATTTTTTCATGAAATTGACAAAGTCTGCAAACTCGTGAATGCTTTCAGTCCTCTATTTGTATTGTTTTACTTCATTTCAAGACCTCTAATTACATCTATCAGCTTGTGTATGTTTTCCCTTGTTGCATTTCATGAATTTGTGTCTATTTATATGGCAAGAAATGTTTCACCACTCCTTTTGGTGCATCACCATCTTTAGTTTAGTTTCATTTTTGCATTTTTATCCCTGTCTCCTTGCAATCTAGGGTAGAATTAGGATCTCGAACCTCTACAACAGTGCAAATAATAGATTTGATCGAGAGGAGTTTGAGGAACCAGCCTCTAATCTGGAGATTCCTTTCTCATTTTACAAGTCCCACACTTGGAGAGGTTTCAATGTTGTGCAATCACACCGCATGCCTCGAAAAATCAACTTAGAACTCGATTTGCATCCGGAGGTGCTTGATTGATTTGCAACAACGATAGATGTTGAAGCCCCTCCATTCTATGTTTCATTGATCATTGGGAACCAATTCATACACAATTGCATGATTGATTCCGGGGCAAGTAGTTCAGTAATGCCCAAGAAAATAGTTGATCAGTTGGGAATTCAGTATGAAACCATATCCAAAGGGGTGGTACAGTTGGATGGGACAGCAGTAACAACAGTTGGAGTGATTAAAAACTTGAGTCTTACTTTGCATGTCTGTCCCAACATGGTTGTTTTGCAAGATGTCTCAGTAATAGACCTTCCACCACTCTTTGCCCTATGTTTGTCAAGGGATTTCACAGCTAAGATTGGAGGTTACTTGTCTGCTGATTGGTCACACATGCTATTCAGAACAAGATATGGAACCAAAGCCACAATCAGGTCTGAACCTATTGCAAACTTTCACATTGAGCCTTACACTCCAAGTCAGATTAATGCCAATTGTTTAGCATTTGATCAAGAAGATCACCCAAGCACTGATGAAGCTAACACCAAGGTAGGAAGTATCCCAGATCTAACTCTTGATGAATGGGCAAGCAAGGTGCATGCTTTTGATCCTTATCAAGAAATAGAAGAATTTGAGCTAGGAGTCTATTCCATGCATGAAGAAAATTAGCCTATTCCTACCATCACCAAGCCAAACCACAAGGATGAAAATGAGGTATGGAAGTTTTTTTAATGGATCAAGGAGTAGACAAGGTGTAGGAGAGGGAGCCATGCTGGTTTCACCTCAAGGAGTTAAGTATTATTCAACTTTTAGATTTCAGTTTGCATGCTCTAATAACACTTGCTAAATATGAAACCTTGGTGCAAGGACTGCATTGGTCAATCAAAATAGGGATAAAGAACTTGCAAGTCTTTGGTGACAAGTGAGTTGATTTTCAACCAAGTTAAGGGGCAACATGTTTGTCAAGAATAATCTACTCAAGTGCTACAAGAACAGGGTGTGGGACCTCATTGAAGATTTTGAGGGCTTTAGCATAAAATCCATTCCTAGAAAAGTGAACCAAGCTGCTGACAGGCTTGCAGCAGTTGGGACAGCCTTTGACATTGTTGAAAGCATTCAAAAAGACAAGGTATAGCCAAACATCCATGTGATTGTGAGGCCTTCAGTGCTAGATAACAATGTAAGTTGGCAAGTGTTTGAAAATGATCAGCAAATCATCCATTTCTTACAAGAAGAGGCTGAATTCTCAGCCAAAAATCAGGAAAAGTTAGAGCAGCAGTATGGTGACCAAGTGGTGCAGCTGAGAACCAACAAACTACCAAAGGGACTTATTACTTTGGAGTCCATTTTCAATCCTAATGATCAGTTTAGGAAGGAGAAAGCAAACATCCAAGTTAAGGGGGAAGATTCAGTGTCCATCTCGGTAGAAGAAGGCAAATCACTCCAAATTGGCAAGATGACAACTGAGCAAGAAAGGTATGAGTTCATACAACTTTGTCAAGAATTCTCTGATGTGTTTACTTGGAGCTATGAAGATTTGAAAGGTTTTAATCCCGAGTTAGCTCAACACACCATGGAATTGGATCCAAATACTAAACCCATCAGGCAGAAATAAAGGCTAGTCAACCCCCACATGGAGCCTCTCATGAGAAAAGAAATGAATAAGTTGATAGAATCAAGAATCATATTCCCTATCAAGCATTCTAGTTGGGTTGCCAACTTAATTCCAAATCGAGAAGAAGAGTGGGGACTTCGGATATTTAAATAGAGCATCTCTCAAGGATCATTATCCACTTCCTTCCATGGAGCAGATTTTACAAGTTGTTCTTTGGCTCGAGAGGTTTTCACTACTTGATGGCTATTTAGGGTACAATCAGATTATGGTGAAGGAAGAAGATCAGTTCAAGACAACCTTTACAACCAAATGGGGAACTTATGCATACAGGAAAATGTCATTTGGGCTATCCAACACCGGAGCTACCTTCTAAAGAGCAATGGACATGGTGTTCAAATGTTTGATTAACAACATAGTGCTTTGATAAATCTTGATGATATCACTGTTTTTTCAAAAAATACAGCAGACCACCTCTCTCATTTGAGACAAGTGTTCCAAAGGTGCAGAAGATTTGGAGTCTCCTTGAATCCTAAAAAATGTATTTTCTTAGCTCATGAAGGAAAGCTCCTTGGTCACATTGTCTCCAAAGAAGGATTAGCAATTGATCCAGAAAGAGTTGAAGCCATAAGAGCACTACCATTGCCAAGCCACAAGAAGGCCCTCTAGAGTTTCTTGGGGAGAATAAATTTTGTTCGGAGGTTTGTCCCAGATTTTACAGCCCTTGTCAAGCCCATCACCAAGATGTTAAAGAAAAGCATGGCTTTCAAATGGATAGCAGAAGGCAAGGAGAGTTTTGAAGCAACCAAAGAAGCCATCTCTCAAGCCCCAGCTCTCATCAACCCGGATTTCTCCAAGGATTTCATCCTCTATGCATTTGGGGGTGATGATACTATCTCTACAATTTTGGTACAGTAGAACAAGGACAATGATGAGCAGCCAATTGCTTTCTTTAGCCAAAGCCTGGAGGACTATGAGGTGAGATATTATTTCATTGAGAAGCATGTTCTTGCAGTAATCATGAGCTTGAATAAATTCAAGCATCTAGTTTCAAATAATAAGGTCCAATTGTTGGTTTCTCATGCGGGAGTTAAAGACTTCCTCCTCAACAAAGACTTGAATGAAAAGAGAGTAGGTTGGATTACTCGTGTCATGGAGTATGACATAGAGATCAAGGTCACCAAGTTGGTCAGAGGAAAAGGACTGTGTGAGAAGCTGATTTTGAGCAAACAAAAGGAATCATGCAATGAGAAAGAGACTGCTTTTGAAGTTGCAAGACAGCCATGAGCAAGGAAGCACTCAAGAGGAAAATAATGGTGTCCCCACTCTTTCTGCTGGACCCAAATTATAATGCACTTCCTAAGCACGAGGCCTATGCCCTCCAAAGATGAACAAGACCCAAAGAAGACACTTCAAATTGTAGGCTGTCCCATATGTCGTTGTTGATGGTGTCTTGTTCAAAAGAGATATGAATGGATTACTTGCTGAGATGCATTGGTACAAATCAGATTCATAGGATGTTGAAGAGTTCCATGGTGGACCAGTGGTGGTCATTTTGCACCAAGAGTGACAGCTCTAAAGATCATGAGGGCTGGCTATTATTGGCCCAAGATTTTCAATGATTGTTATGCATGGATCAAGAGGTGTAAGAATTGTGCATTCTTCACGAGGTAAAGAGAGGCTAGCTTCCCTTCCATTGCATCCAATTTTAGTTGACCAGCCATTTATGCAATGGGGTTTAGACTTCATTGGAGTCATTAATCCTAATTCAAGCCAAGGGCACAAGTGGATTTTAATAGCCTCGGTTACTTCACTAAGCTGGACTGAAGCAGTAGCACTCAAGGAAGCAAATGAATCTAGCATCCTAGACTTCTATGAGGGAATAGCAACCAGATTTGGTGTACCTACTACGATAATATCAGATAATACATTGGCATTCATCGGGTCCAAGGTGACTGAATGCGCTGTCAAGAATGGGATCTACCTAAGTACTTCATCAAACTATTACCCCGGGGTAATGGCCAGTGAGTCTACAAATAAGAACTTGTTGAAGATCATTAGGAGGACTCTTGATGAAAATCGAGGTCTACGGGTAACTCTCCATTCAAGCTTGTTTATGGGAGAGAGGCAATTTTAACCATGTCTCTTGAGTTGCCAACATTAGAACTCATGAAACAGATTGGAGTTGTTGGAGTTTGAGCCCATGGAGGTTAGATATGCAGAATTGATGGAGCTCCAAGAAATCAGAAATCAGGCATCCCAAGCAATGAAGAAGGATCGGGCTTTGATAAAGAAGACCTTTGATAGAAAGGCCAAGAATAGATCCTTCCAAGTTGGAGATCTAGTGTTAAAATGGGATGCAGACAGAGAAAAACCGAGAAGGCATTCAAAATTTGATGCCATTTGGAGTGGCCCATACATGGTCACAAAGTGTAAGGATAGCAATGCCTTCCAATTGTCTTCATTGAATGGCGAAGAACCTGTAGATTTCAGTCATGGGATCCATCTAAAGAATTGCTACTAAAGGGAAATTCTCCACCTTGTAAATATTAGCTTAGGTTTTCATTCCTCCAAGTGCTTGTGCACATTGTTTTGCTGTAGGTTAGTTTTGCTTTCCCTAAGTGCTTTGGCACAGGCTTGTTGTTCCTGGGAATGTGTTTGCAGGCCTTGCTCCATCAGGTGATATTCCATGTTCCTCCTTGCAATGTTCTAGTCAGTTGGGGTACCAAACAGAGAATTTAATGACTCCATGCCCAATGGATTGTTTCAGGCAACTGGTAATTTCATCCAGCAGGCAGATGACCCCTCTGAGTCGCCAAAATTGTTATCCAAAATGTGCCCCTGCTCATTTTTTGTGGCTAACTCCTTCCATTCTCCCCTCTCTTGTGCCTCAGTCATAATATTTTGCTTTTTAGGCACTCAAAACCTTCTGGAAATGGCACCATTGAATAGATCTCTTTCTCAGCTTTCCAGAAAGGTAAAGTTTTCCTCCTAACTCCATGTATTTTTGAAGTTATGGCTCGGCGGGGTTTTTGGGAAAATTTTCCCCTGAAAGGCCCATGGCCAATGAGATGCCGCCACGTGGCACCTAGAGTGGCGGAGCGCGGGGAAATTTTGGAAAATTTTCCCAAATGCAAAAAAGGGTAAAAATTCAAAAATATTCCCACCGACCCGATTTGGTCTTGTTTTTCCCTAAAATTTCAAATGGCCATAAATTTCGATCCAGAGCTCGGTTTTTCGCATTCTTTATATCAATGGAAAGCTGGTGAAATTCTCTACAAGATTCCGGGTCAATTTTGCATTTTGATGGAGTTTAGAGAG
>CM031243.1:228557370-228562370 GCA_018340775.1 Taxus wallichiana var. yunnanensis | reverse complement strand
CACACGCAAACACACACACACATAAAGTCGCATGCACACGTACATGCACATGCACAAACATATGCATAAGCACACACATACATGCACACGCACACACACGAACACACACACGGACACGCACACGAACACACACACATGCTTTGTAATGCCTTGATTTTTGTAAGTTATCATGGTAATTACCTTTCATGATGTTGTAACTACAGAAATGAAGATAAATATGTTAAGACACATCTTTTGATCTTAGAGGAATGTGTTGCTGATCTGGACCCTTGTTTGTTGTAACTTGATACTTGGGATAGAAGTTATTATTGCTTGTGTGATTGCTAATGAGACAACAGACTTGTCGTATGCTTGATGAACTCTATTCGCTGATTGATAACATGCCTTGAATCAATTCCATTGATCCAAGGTATGTTGTGGCCTTCTTATGATATAAATGTTGCATAAATGACTTTGATTTCGGTATGAATATCTGGTACGTAGATGCCAATGAAAAAGGTTCGATTCTTGAACCACACACCATTGTAACACTAGACAACGTAAGATGATAAGGGCCTGATGCAAGTGGCACAAGTATGTGGAACTTAGGATGAAATGTCCTGCTTAATGTTGAATATGACTGTTAGGCGGAAAGACTTGATATGGAAACTAGTTAATTAAATATTAGGGGATTAAACCCTAACCTACCCCTAAGTTTTATCTTATACCCTAACTACTATCCTATATGGATTTTAGATTTCATAAGGGAGAAAATAGATATAAATTCCATTAACCTATGAACTAGGCGAATGACCTAGATATGGACTATTAAAATACTAGACTAATCCTAACCTAAGGAAGGGGACGCATAGACCCATGTGGATGGAAAGGATAAGGGGGAGGTAAGAAATTTAATGGGACAGTAAATGAAGCCCTTACATGTACAGCGCCAAGTTTGGTGGGAACAAAGAAAAGTTGGAGGCATCCAACTAGCTTAGAAACTAAATGGAATTTATATGCAAATTTGAAATTTGGAAACTCACCAACCCGAGTCGGCGGTGGCGTGAGGAATGAGGAAAGGCAGTGCATTCAATGCATTAATTATCTTGGTCTTAGCGACCAGCTCACCTTGGAAAGAGGATAGAGGAAAAAGGAAAATTGTTGTTGTTGTGTGCATTTGGATTTTAGTTGCTCTGCATTTTGTTTCTCCATGGTTCTGTCGAACCAGCTGTGTTTTGATTATTATCTCTGTTCTTTGGAAAAACAAAGGCTATTCTTGAGCCTGTGGAAGTTAGTGACTGGTTGGAAAGCCTGGCCGAGGACGTCGTGGAGAGAAACAACTCCAGTGGGCGTGGTTTTCTTCGAGCCACAAGAAAAATTAACAGGCATGTTAAGCCCTTCTCCTTAAACCGCTTGCTTTTGCTTAATAGTCTCATTAAAACAACCCTGCTCTTATGATGGGGGTTTTGGTTATTTGATTTGGCTGTTACGTTGAGATGATTTCGAGTTGAGTCATTTTCTTTTGTTGTACACGGCTTGAGCATTCTTTGCATAATGATTAGTTGAATACATTGTCCTTGTTGTGTGGTTCGTTTTGGCAGTGTTGGGTATTCGCTTTATTACCATTTTGGGTTGTGCTAATAAATACATTAGCTAAATGAATATCACTTCTGAGTTCTGAGCATTCTTGTGAAAATGAAAAGATGAGATGATTTGTATGTCTGGTTGAACTATCCTTAAAAGAATGAACACGACTTGGGTATTCCCGGGTGTTTGAAGAAAATGATTGTTCTTCTTATTGAAATCATTAATGAATTATGTTTTCTCTTTGCTTGAAATCTGAAGGTAATGGGAAAGAGGATTTTATTGTGCATTTTGGATGCGGTTTGATCTTCTAGTCTGAACTGTCATCATAAAAACGAACATGGCTTAGTGTTTCTGTGCAAATGAATGAAACAAATGAGATTTGGCTTGCTGTTGAGATTGTTTTGACTGTACCTTGCTTGCGCATCTATTACCCTATGCGGGTTTGCATTGATAAAGGCATTGTTATGCGAATATTGTATTTCTGAGTTCAGTGTGTGGAAACGTTTGGGAAAAACAAAGCTGTGGTGATATTAATAGACTATTATGCGAGTTATAATTCCTTGATGTTTTTTTTTTGCATAAACACGGGTTCCCTGGGACAGTAAGGTTATTGTAGCATCTTACTTTGTTGTACTAATTTGATATGGTATTCTGCCTGCTGGTTCTTTTGGTACTAATGTTTATAGACCAGTTGCAATGAACTCTGGTCAACTTTTTGGAAAGGTAATAGTAGTTTTCAATTACTGAATATACTACTCTGAATGAATTATACTATTGGAGCATGTCTGCTCTAAATAAGAGGTATTTGGATAGACAGTAGAAGAGGTGATATGATCTTGCCCCTTATATTCGATTATTGATTTTCGTTTATTTCTCTTTGGACTGTTATCATTGATTGATATCACGTTTGGATTAAAACTTCTAGTACAACTATGAGGAAAAGAAAGAGAGTGTGAATGGATAATTTGAATTAATGATCATTTTTCTCTCATACAGTTGGAAATCTATAATTGTTATGGAACGAATTTCGTACTGCTTGGGTTAAGCATTGGTATTTAATTGCTGTTTGCTTGTTCTCTTCAGTGTTTGATTGCTTGAAATCAGATGAGTTGTATGAAGGAAGGGACAATAATTCGGTTTAGATTTTAGTTAAGATCTATCTTTTGAATTCACAACTATTGTAAGAGAATGGAATTGATAGCATTTATGTTAGAACAGCAGTTGCATAGTTGTGTTTTTTTTAGTTCTTACAAATGTTTGTAATCTGGAACTGTTGAAGGAAATTACTTCTCGTAATAATTATTTGGGAAAGAGGGCAGTAATCCTTTGTCTGATTAGGAGGGTTATTGGATGATTGAGTTGATATGTTGTTCATCCTTTTTGGTATTTAATTCTTGATTGATGTTCATATTAACGTTTCATAAAAGCAGGGTTCTTTTATTGAGACAGTTAATTAAAAGCACCTCATTTTAAAGACAAGTGCTTAATATGCTCAGTTCAATGAACTGACCCATGCAAGTAATTTTGCAGATGAAACTTGAGTATAAATGAAGACATGGTTGTTTTCCGATACTTCTTTGATTAACTGAAGATGGATTGTATTGATAGCTATTACTCCTCCACGAGGAAATGAGAAAGGAAGAAGTTACATTCTTCTATCTTCATGAGTTGTAATGTTGTTTGATATAAACAAAGTCCAAATGTTTGACCGCAAATGTATAGATTGTAAATCTGATGGATGAATACAAGTAAAAGTGTGATATTTTCAATAACTGTATCAGTTTGATATTGTTGAATAAGTTTGAGAATATAACATTATTCCTTGACTTGGAATTATTCAAATGTTAATGGATGAATTTAAAAGGAAATAACATCTATTCTTTACCTGAATGCAACTTTTACGTTGAAATGTGCAATTAGTTCATACTTGGGTTAAGATGAATTTTGAATTGACATTAAAAAGATTTAGATAAACACGAAATCCTAATTGGAAGGTATTCGGGATTAGTTTGAAAGCTAAGGGATATCAAATAACTTAGGGGCAGCCAAACCTTGTATTCGGACTCCGTTAATAGCCTCGAATGTTTAAATTCAGAAAATAAAGATATGGGAAATCATATCTATTGTTAACAGACCTTAACTAAGTAAGGTTAAGGAGGATAAATGAATAAATTCATTTAGAATTAGACCTCATTTAAATGGCGTCTAATAAGATGGAATTCTGAATTTGTTTACAGTTGTGGAAAAACTTGGTTAAGTTTAATAGGTTAAACTTATTAGGTTTATCGATAATGGACTGATTAGTCCAAAGAATAAGAAAGGAACCAAGAAGTGAATATGCAACCCTTCGGTATGAAGGAGGAGATGCATATTAAGCCAGAAGATGGATTAAGTCTCTCTTAGCTACATACAACTGTAACAAGAACAAGGATAAAGGATCAGCATGGCTGCTGAAAGTTGATCTTAAATACTAAGATTATAACCAAATCACAATAGAGCTGGATGTGTACCCTCGATGAGAGGATTCCGTAGGACATTGACATACGCCAGCTACAATATGGTGTCTTCGTGAAGGCGGGGCCTTCATGACGACACAATGTTATAGCTGACATATTACAATGCCCTTCCGAATTAAATCATCAAGTTTACATAAGCTGGATAATAAGTTCTTGGCTGGGGATAGAAATGTGATCACGTATACGGAGTGACTCCGGAGGACTAAAGGTAACTAGACACATGGAGTCGTCTAGGAACGACACCGTATGTCTGCGTATCTTTAGTTACCATGAGTAACTTCCTATACTCGTTCATATTGCTAGTTGAGGTTAGAGTTTGACCTTAAATGGAAGGACTGGTAGAGACCAGGAAAGACCATTCTAGATAACAGATGAAGTGAGGTGAAGGACGTATTCCATTGGTGTGTATCACATCTAGGAATATGATCATGCAAAGCATGTGAAAATCTTTGGCCAAAGTATCGCAAGTGCTGGTTGCGTTGTCCTAATCACCTAGTTTAAGATGCAGGATGTCAGATGAATATCAGTAACAGATATTTAGATAGGCTTCTTAAATGGATCACTTCGATAACCGGAAACGGTAAAAGAACCCTGTATATTCATTATACTATGCATGAATTAACATGAAGGATCGGTAAGTCGCCGAGTCATGAAATGAGAGATCGCTGAAACTCCGAGCCATAATGTGGGAGGTCGGTAGTTCTTCGAGTCATTTACAGCAGCATATGGTATCTGTTATATGATTGAATGGCACTGAATGTGTGTTCCATATTGCAAATATGTGAACAGAGAACATTAGTTTTAAAAGGAAATTGTGTGATCCAAACTGCATTAATTGGACAGAGAACAATTATTAAAACTTGAACGTGTGTTTGAATTATATAATTCATAACAGGGAACATTGTATATAAATAATTT
>CM031243.1:228486210-228557270 GCA_018340775.1 Taxus wallichiana var. yunnanensis | reverse complement strand
GTGTGTGTTTGTGCATGCATGGGTATGTGTGCATGCATGTGTGTGTGCATGTGCTAACATTCATGTGTGTGTGCGTGTGTGATGGTTCCCATGTGCATTTGTGTGTGTGTGCATTAAATTTCACATGTGAGTGCGTGCGTGTGAGTGTGTGTTTGTGTGCATGCGCGTGCATGTGAGTGTGTGTGATTGTGTGTGTGTGTGGTCGTGTGTGGGTGTGTGTGCGTACATGTGCGTGTGTGCATGTGTGTGCAATGCCCATTCATTGTTACATTTTTTTTTGTTCTTCAAAGACCGTGTTGCTAAGTGTGTAACATTGTTGTGCCCCTGTTGATATTTTGTTGGCTTCGCCCTTGTCATAGAGAACAATTGGAATTCTCCCTCTTCATCTCTCCCGCTTGTGTTGGTGTCAATGTTTTTGTTGTTGGCCCACGTAACGCTCCTCACGATTATCCTATTAAAATAAAATCTTGTTCTTGCTTTTTTATCTTTCTGTTGATGGTTATTAATATGATTAATTATTATCATTATTCTTATTTTAATCCTAAAAATAATAGAATATATATATATATATATATAATAAATAATGGTAATAATAGTATTACAAAAGTAATTTTCGATTGGCATGATTATTTGATTTTAGTGGTAATTTTTATCAATACTATTATTAATTACCTTTAACATGTTATATTTTATTATTGATATGTTCATGTAGCATGAACCTCGTTTAGCGTAAATGAAGAGTTTTTCCGTTGCATGTGCCATAGTCGATCATTGCCTTGTGTTGTTGTTGTAATGACAATCTTTATTTCTCCCGTCGGTCATCAGAGCTTGCAATCATGTTGTTTTATCATTTAGAGTAATGGAGAAATTAATTCTTGCTCATTCTTGCTTGGTCATTTGTGTGCGATCCTATCTTCTCTGGGTTGTCTTGTTCCATTTTTTTCAAACTAGATAACATCATATAAAAAGTAAAAGAAATCAAGTAGCTTTGATATTAAACTTATGGTAGAATTTTGCACCTTCTATAGCATGAATAATTCTTCCGAAACTGTAGTTTCCTTAAGAAATCCGCTTCCACATGTAATAATGTATTAAGGGGCGTGTTGTTTCACACCTCATTGGGCATATGAAAGTTGGAGGTATTATGATTTAGTCTTGTGTGTTTAATGCATTTCAACCAGCATAATAAAGAAAACATTTTAACTTTTTACTCTTCCCCTTATCCTCTCATTGGGTGCCACTTTATTCCTTGCCTCACTTTGCTATTAATTGGGTTGTTAGCTGGCGGTTGGTGGATGGTCCTGGTCTACATTTATTATTCTTTCAATGTGATTGGTTGTGGTTCTCTAGGTGCGTTTTCCTTTTTGGGACACATTTGGAGGAAGAAACATCCATCCCTTTGCTGATCGCTTACCTTTCAATCAAGACTATTATTAATCTTCCATGTTTTGTCTTTTTACCTACTCTTACCTTGTTGTTGGCCATGTGAGATTGGAGGGGAGGCTTTTGTTGGGGTTTTGAATGGCGTTAAATCTCTGGAATCGGTGCAGTTCATAGTGTTTGGATAGCACATGTTACATTCTTCTAGTCGTGCCTTCAAAAGGGAATCTTGGAGTGGTGTATTGCAAGAAAAGACCCGGTGAAGTAGAGGATAAATGGGGGCATGTGGCTTATGCAGTCCCTGCTAGGCGTGTTTGCTTGTGGATGCTTAAAAAAAAATGCAGGCATGTTAATTCTAAGCTCTACAATATTTTGCTACCCTTTTTAATAATATCATGAAACGAATGGTCTCTTCTTGCAATGACGCCTGCTATGAGAAGTTTGAAGGCATGTAGACTTGTGATAATGTTGTTCATAAACTGATTTCTTGATTAATAATTCTTGTGTCCATGGTTGGAATCATGGGTTTGTATTAATACTTAATATAGCAGCTCCATCTATAGTATTATTACATGGGATTGACTTAAAACCCCGGGATAGGTGTATGATTTCTGAAATGTGACTGCACAAATTTTATTTGCTGAAACCCTCTAAATATGAGGGCAATTGACTTAACTATACTTAAGTTAGAATGGGTTAATCAGAAAATAGTGGCTGGAACGACTTGTTCCAAAATTTAACACACACACACACACACACACACACACACACACACACACACACACACACACACACACACACACACACACACACACACATATTGAATGGGGTACTTACCATCATAAACGTAATTTTGTTGCCAACTTATTTATTGATTATGGGTTTGAAAATAACCCGGGAAAAAGTGCGAAATTATGAAAATGTTGTTTTTGTTAGATAAAAAAGGATTACCCAAATAAGGGTGGGTATGGAAGTAATTAACATAATAACTACACAATCGATTTGGGTATCTGGTATGTGGTTCTTGTTGCCACACGATTCCGTTTAAGAAGAGGGATCTCTAACGAATTGAGCTGGCCATATTTTTATATGTAGATTGGAAATACCCATGACCTTGCTTGAGCTTGTTGTAGAAAATTAAATATGTCTACTTTTCTACTTGGAGCTTAAAAATGATTTATTTATAGGTCAGTAAGTAATGGTCATGTTGCTTAAACATGGAAATCTATGGGGATTGTGACAGTTGGCATTGTCAGAGGCTAGTTTCTTGCCTAAAAATTGACCTGCATTTATTATTTATGATATGTGATGATGTAATGGTTTAGCGAGGATTCCAGAGTGCCCGGATGATACATTCTAAATAATATGAGAGTTCCCGTAACAATTGAAAGTAACTATTATGTCCACACAAATCTAGTACTATGTTTATAACTATGTGGACTCCATTATTAAGGGCATTATGTAAAAATGGTGGAAAATGATCATTATTTTTTTAGCTAAAAAGGTATTTACCTTAAAATATCGATTGTTAATTATGTTAAGACTAATAGTTTTCCCCAGAGTCAAATTAAAACATTTTGCTAATGTGGCATTATGAACATTACCAAAATAAATAAAAATAAAAACATGGTGTAAAATCTGCAAAAATACCTCGGGTGGGAACTAATATTTTACTTGGTTATTAGACTATTTTCAAGAACTACGTTTTGGTCTTCAAGTGACAGAAATGAGTGATTCTCTCTTCGGTAGATCTTGTACGTTTAACTTAAACTCAGACTATGCCAAATATTGAGAGAGAAGAAGGTTGTTGAAACACATTTTAGCTTGACCTCAATTGAATCCTCATGATGGGTCGGTGTTGGATCGAGAATCATTGAGGTAAGAGGGTAAAAATTTCCTTGTGCTAAGACCAACATACCTTAATAAAATGGAAGCATTGTTAAGATAAGACCTTTTATTTTATTGTTAAAAGAAATAAGAGCCTCCTTGTTTTTGACCTAATCCGGTTTACGGGATGAGTAAATAGTTAATTTTCATGAAATGGGCATGTGTATATAACTTGGGACTATTATAGAACATGAGATAAATACTCGTCCATAAGGGTTGTTTGAGAATTATTATAACTTCTTGATTTAGGCTATGTTTTTGAAATTGTTCTTTTGGGGTTACGAATCCCATTATGCTATGAAACCTCCCTCCTGGAAGGACTGATTTACCTTTTTGTTTTGCATCTATGATTGTATCTAGTATGTTTTGGGCTTCTCAAAGACTTTCAGTGATGAATGGACCGAGTGTTAGATTTTAATCACGTAACCTGCAGGATTACATGATCGAAATCCCAATACTCTTGAATTTTGTTCTTAAATCGGAATATTTGGCTTCCTCCTTGTTGGTTGATAAATATCTATCTCGTGTGGAGAATTTTGATTTGTGGTTATGCTTTGATCCATTCTTGATGTATAACTTTCCTTTCTTATTATTGTTAAAGGTTAGCTTATATTGTTGAAGTGGGTAGTCTTAACATGCTCGATTTTCGTGAACTAACTCAAGTTTATACTTGTGCAGATGGCTTGTATGTGTTGATAAAAGAAAGAGTTATCATGTTTCTTAGGGTCCCCTGAGCATTCTTTTTTCTAACTCTCCCTGAAGAAGACTTGGGAAAGAGCAAGCTTACCCGAGAAAATGTGAAAAGTTGATTAGAAAAACAAGCTTGGGCAGAAAAATCGTGAAAATTGGCTAAGTCCTAGTCCTCGCAAGTGGTCGGGACATTGGGACATCGAGGGATCGCGAAGGGCGAAAAACTCCGAAAGCCGAAGATGGAAAGAGCAAGCTGCGAGGCAAAGGAACATGCGGGCCGTCGGGACAAGCTTGGGCGCGGGAAAAATCGTGAAAATTGGCGAAGTAGAAGGAGAAGAAAATCGGGACATAAGCTAATCGACTTGGGAAAGGCTACAGGACAAGTGGGAAAGGGAGAAGGCGTGAAGAGCGAGGATCCGAATCACCGGATCGGTAAAAAGGAGAACTTTCACACTAAACAGTTCGGGACATTTGGGCCGTGAGGACGCGAACCGGCCGAATCGGGTGAATCGGAAGAATTTGTCCCAGACAGTCTGGGACAGTTGGAACAAATGTACGTGAAGGACGCTTGAACCGGCGGTTCGGCAGTTGGTTCGGAACGAAAAGGGAACTTCAACCTTGGGGCTGGGGTTGGGACAAAGGGACGCGTGGGACGCGGATAGCCGAAGGAGCCGAAAGCCAATCAAGCAACGCCACGTGTCATCGGCTGAATGAGGAACAAGGAAGCCCATTTCGGGTGGATCGGAAGTTTTTGTCCCAAACAAGCACTGGGACATCTCCGGGACAAATGGACGCGGTGGACGCGAAAGAGCGGCAGACCCGCGGACCAATCAAATCACGACACGTGTCACAAGGGAAAAGGTCCAAAAGTCAAAGGGTGAGTTTTGAAGGGTCATCGAGCCAACCAATGAAAGAGGACACGTGTCCTATGGAGCAAGGAATGCAAAGGAAGCCCAGGAAGGTGGAGAGAATTACGCATCCAATCAGAGCTTGACACGTGTCATCCAGTGGTGGCGAGAGCGGGAAAGATTTTCAAACATTTTTTCACTTTTGTGCCCTAAATCTTCAGATCGACATATCTTTCGATCCAGAGCTCGGATTTGCACGTTCTTTATATCAACGGAAAGCTTATGAAATTCTCTACATGATTCTAGGGTTAATCTTGAATTTTGGTGTAGTTTGGAGAGAGAAAATTGAGAAACACCTCGGCACGTAATAAAGATAGAAGTAAGCGCTTCAACAACAACCAGCTTTAATGCAGCGAGACGATTCACGTATTTTTTGTTAGACAATGACCCGCCATTTTTGCAGGATCCGCCACTTCGCCATAATGAGATGATTTTAAATGTGACCTAGAAGTGGTTGGGGTAGATTCTGGATTTCCTCCTCTCTCTTCCTCTCTCTCATTCTTTCTATATATTGTAAAGGGGCTTCTTAAAAAAGGTCGAACATTTTCTATTTTGCTCCTCCCTTTTTCCTATCGGGTGAATTTGTGGAGTTGAACCTCTCATTTGAACTATATATGACTCTGCCTCTTGGCATTCTATAGTGTATTGTATCAATCTTTGGAGCAAGTAATACATGTCTGTGGATGATTCTCACCCCTCTCTGTGTTCATTTTGCATCCTCCTGGTCTTTCACTGCAAGTTATGTTATCTGTGCATGATCTTATATCACATTTGAATGGTCTGTGTTTACTGGCAAGATAGGTGTTCTTCATTCCTCGGTGCATCACCATCTTCAGTTAGTTTCAATTTTTGCATTTCTATCCCTACCCCTGGCAATTTAGAGTAGGATTAGGATCTGAACCTCTGTAGTTTTACAAAATATAGATCTAAATCAGAGGAGTTTGAGGAACCAGCCTCTAATCTGGAGATTCCTCTCTCAGTTTCACAAGTCCCCACACTTGGAGAGAGGTTTCCATGTTGTGCAATCACACTGGATGCTAGAGTGATCAACCTAGAAGCCTGATCTGCATCCAGGGGTGCTGTGAGCCTGCAACAATAGTTTTGGCATGCCGGTGGGACTAGAGGTCTCATTTTTATTGTAGCAGGGTTGATGTGCATCTGCTGCAATTTTCTTGCTTAAAAAGAGCTATTATTTGCATATCTGGTGACTCCAAGGGGAAGAATCGATTGGTTCCAAGCGCAGGCCTGAAAACTCATGAGAAGAATCACCACAAGGTCAAGAGTTGGAGAAGAAGAAGTGTTGTTTGAATACCTGCAATTATCTCCAAGAAGAAGGCAAAGAGGAAGAAGGATTCAAAGGTCTCCATCTCCACCAAACAGAACTCTCTCAACTCCTCCACTGGTAGACCTTTCATTCAGATCAACAAGGGTTTTAAGACCAATTAGAATGGCTCAAAACAACCCCTACGTCAACTTCACAGGCAGCAGCCCACTTGCTCTCAATGCACAACATCCAGTTCCTATTGCAGCCTTGAAGAACATTCCCTACTTCACTGGAGAAAATCAGACTACTCCAGGTGATCATGTTAAAGATATTGCTAACCTTTGTGCAATCCATGAAATCAATGAAATGCAAGTGGCTGTCAAGTTACTGGCATCTTCATTCAAGGGTAAAGCATTGCAATGGTTTAGGAGCCTTGGAGCTGGTTCTATCACAAACTGGAATCAGCTGTGTATTGCACTTCATGAGCAATTTGGAGAGAAGGGAGACAACTTGTCTCTTTTGGAGCAGCTGACAACCATCAAGAGAGCTCCCAATGAGCAGCTGACCGATTTCAACTTCAGATTTCAAAAAACTTGGGAGAGGATTCCAGTGGCAGTCAGGCCAACAGCAGAAGGTGCTTTTCTCTACTATCTCAAAGCTTTAAATTCTGATATTTCTATGTTGATTCAGTCTATGGGAGGCACAACTATCCCTATGGCATATAGCATTGCCATTAGGGCTGAAAATTGTTTGATCCAAGCTGGCAAACTTGCCCCTAGACCTCCCATGCCACTGTTTCCAAGTTTAGAGAATCCAAACACTAGTCAAGCACCTAATTTGGCTCCTTCTCCCACTCCTAGAAATCAGAGTTCGAATGAAGCTTCCACTTCATCCCCAAGTGCCCCAAATGAGCTTCAAGAAGTCATGAAGCAATTGCAAAACCTAGGCAATGAGCTAGTTACTCTCAAGAGGCAACAAGCCCAAGGTTTCAGACCTTCTTATCAACCCCAAGCTCAACCTAATAGGCAGCCATACCAACCACAAAGACCACCTAATCCAGCTGCAAATATGAATCAAACAAGGCCTCCTGCCAATAGACCATTCCAGCCCTATAATCCAAATGCCATATCTGCCTCTAAGGCATTAGTGCCAACACAGAACAACATTGCTCAGGAATATGATTGGTGTTTTCCATGCAATGAGCCTCATAACCAATCCATGTGCTTCAATGGTGCTCTCAATCAAGCATTGATGGTGACAACTACTGGTGTGGAGGGTGAGGGCAGTCAAGGAAACAACCAACAACAAGAAACATTCCAACAGCAATCAGCCCCAAATGACACCACATTGGTGAACTGGCAAGCAGAAGATTTCTGTGGCATGAATCAAGTAGTTTCTCAAAGTGTTGCAGCCAACACAAGGTCAAAGAGGAGAAATTTGGGTGAAGAACAGCCATTAGCCCCAGCCAATCCACAACCTCCCATGGTTCCACAAGTGGTTGGCAAGCAAAATCCAATTTCAAATGCACAAGGGCAGCCAAGAACAGCCCCTAGGCCAACTCAAATGCCAGTTGTTGCTGCCCACGTGCAAGGGGTGAATGTGCAAACCAAGGGACAACAAAAGGATACTTCATCCCCATTCAGTATCATTGAACAGATGAAGAAGACTAACGTCAATATATCAATGTGGGAATCCCTATCCATCCCAGGACAAAGAGATCTGCTGCAAGCTGCCATGAAGGACTGGCCAATTTCAAATCAGCGGGTTCAGATGCAAGACAAAGTGCTTACAAATGCTGCCCAGCCTGGGGGAAATCATGGAGGACAACAAGGTAAGATGTTGAAGCCCCCTCCTTTCTATGTTTCGTTGATCATTGGAAATCAGCTAGTACACAATTGCATGATTGATTCCGGGGCAAGTAGTTCTGTCATGCCCAAACAAATAGCTGATCAGCTAGGGCTCCAGTATGAAATAACATCCAAAGGGGTAGTGCAGTTAGATGGAACAGCAGTAGCAACAGTTGGAGTGATTAGAAACTTGAGTCTTACCTTGCATGCATGTCCAAATGTTGTTGTTTTACAAGATGTATCAATCATAGACCTTCCACCACTCTTTGCCCTTTGCTTGTCAAGGGACTTCACAGCCAAGATTGGGGGGTATTTGTCTGATTGGTCACACATGCTATTCAGAACAAGATATGGAACTAAGGCCACAATCAGATCCGAACCTATTGCAAACTTCCATATTGAGCCTTACACTCCAAGTCAGATTAATGCCAATTGCTCAGCATTTGATCAAGAAGATCACCCTAGCACTGATGAGGCTGACACCAAGATTGGAAGCATCCCGGATCTAACTCTTGATGAATGGGCAAACAAGATACATGCTTTTGATCCCTATCAAGAAGTAGAAGAATCTGCGCTAGGAGTTTATTGTTTACATGAAGAGAATCAACCTCTCCCCAGCATCACCAAGCCGGATCATAAAGACAAGAATGAAGTATGGCAATTGTTCTTTGATGGGTCAAGGAGTAGACAAGGTGCAGGAGGAGGAGCTATGCTCATTTCACCACAAGATATAAGGTATTACTCAGCCTTCCGTTTCTAGTTTTCCTGTTCAAACAACATGGTGAGTATGAAGCCTTAATTCATGGACTGCACTGGGCAATGAAGAAAGGCATCAGGAATTTACAAGTATTTGGTGATAGTGAGCTGATTGTAAACCAAGTCAAAGGGAAAAATGCTGCCAAAAATGATCTGTTGAAGAACTACAAAAATCGGGTATGGGATCTTATTGAAGATTTTGAAGCTTTTAGCATCAATTCCATCCCAAGAAAAAGAATGAAGCCGCTGACAGACTGGCAGCAATTGGGGCTGCATTTGACGTTGTAGAAAATATCAAAAGTGAAAAACCTCAGCCTCATATCAAAGTGGTTGTGAGACCAGCTGTTCCGGATAACAATACAAGTTGGCAAGTCTTCGAGAATGATCAACAAATTGTTAATTTCCTACAAGAAGAAGCTGAGTTCTCCGCCAGGAATCAAGACAAGCTGCATCAGCAGTATGGTGACCAAGTGGTGCAGCTGAGAACTAACAAATTACCAAAAGGCCTCATAACCTTGGAGTCAATCTTCAACCCGAATGATCAGTTCGGAAGGAGAAAGCGAACATTCAAGTAAAGGGTGAAGATTCAGAGCCTATTTTAGTGGAAGAAGGCAAAACATTGCAGATTGGCAAAGTAAGTACCTCACAAGAGAAATCTGATTTTGTTCAGCTTTGTCAAGAGTTCCCAGATGTCTTTGCTTGGACTTACAAAGATCTAAGAGGTTTCAACCCAAAGTTGGCACAACATACTATTGAGTTGGATCCGGAATCCAAGCCTGTCAGGCAAAAGCAAAGGCCAGTGAATCCCCATATTGAACCTCTCATGAGAAAAGAGTTAAGCAAGCTTATTGAGGCCAGTATCATCTTCCCCATCAAACACTCAAGTTGGGTCGCCAACTTAGTCCCAGTCAGAAAGAAGAATGGAGAGATCAGGTTGTGTGTCGACTTCAGAGACTTGAATAGAGCCTCTCTCAAGGATCATTATCCACTCCCTTCCATGGAGCAAATATTGCAGGTTGTAGCTGGTTCAGAAAGGTTTTCACTACTTGATGGCTACTCAGGCTACAATCAGATTATGGTGAGGGAGGAAGATCAGTTCAAGACAGCCTTCACAACCAAATGGGGAACATATGCCTACAAGAAGATGCCATTTGGCCTATCAAATGCTGGAGCCACTTTCCAAAGGGCAATGGATATGGCATTCAAGGGGTTGATCAATGAAATAGTTTTGATATATCTTGATGACATCACTGTATTCTCCAAAAATGCAGTGGATCACCTTTTTCATCTGAGGCAGGTATTTCAGAGGTGTAGAAGATTTGGGGTATCATTGAATCCCAAAAAATGCATATTCCTGGCTCATGAGGGGAAACTTCTAGGCCATATTGTCTCGAAAGAGGGATTAGCAATTGATCCAGAGAGGGTTGAAGCCATAAGAGCACTACCATTGCCAAGCCACAAGAAAGCCCTTCAGAGCTTCTTGGGAAGGATCAATTTTGTCCGCATGGGTTTGTCCCAGATTTTGCAGCCCTTGTCAAGCCCATCACCAAAATGTTAAAGAAGAGCATGGCTTTTAAGTGGACAGCAGAAGGCAAGGAGAGTTTTGAAGCAATCAAAGAAGCTATCTCTCAAGCACCAACTCTCATCAACCCAGACTTCTCCAAGGATTTCATCCTCTATGCATTTGGAGGTGATGACACTATTTCTGCCATTCTGGTGCAGCAGAACAAAGATAATGATGAGCAGCCGGTTGCCTTCTTCAGCCAGAGCCTAGATGACTACGAGGTGAGGTACTCTTTTATTGAAAAGCATGTACTTGCAGTAATCAGAAGCTTGAAGAAATTCAAGCATTTAGTCTCAAACAACAAGGTCCAGTTGCTGGTCTCACATGTTGGGGTTAAGGACTTCCTCCTCAACAAGGATTTGAATGAGAAAAGGGCAGGTTGGATCACCCGTGTCATGGAGTATGACATTGAGATCAAGATCACCAAGCTGGTAAGAGGGAAAGGATTGTGTGAGCAGCTGGTTTTGGGGAAGCAAAAAGAAGTATGCAACAAAGAAGAAACTGTTTTGATAGTCCAGGACAGCCATGAGCCAAGTGGCAATCATGAAGAAGACAATGCTTCCCCCACTCCTTGTTGGACCCAAGGTATTATGCACTTCCTAGGCACAGGCCTATGCCCTCCAGAGATGAACAAGACCCAAAGGAGACACTTCAGATTGCAGGCTGTCCCGTATGCCATTGTTGATGGAGTTTTGTTCAAGAAAGATGTGAATGGAGTGCTGCTGAGATGCATTAGCACAAATCAGATTCAAAGGGTGTTGGAAGAGTTTCATGGTGGACCAGCTGGTGGCCATTTTGCACCAAGAGTGACAGCTCTAAAAATCATGAAGGCTGGTTATTATTGGCCTAAAATCTTCAGTGATTGCTATGCATGGATCAAGAGGTGTAAGAATTGTGCATTCTTCACAGGAAAAGAGAAGTTTGCTGCCCTTCCATTGCATCCAATCTCAGTTGACCAGCCATTCATGCAATGGGGTTTGGACTTCATTGGAGTCATTAATCCCAATTCAAGCCAAGGGCACAAATGGATTTTGACAGCCACAGACTACTTCACCAAATGGACAGAAGCAGTAGCACTCAAAGAGGTGAATGAGTCTAGCATCTTAGACTTTTATGAGGGGATAACAACCAGATTTGGTGTACCTACCACAATAATCTCTGATAATGCATTGGCATTCATTGGATCCAGGGTGACTGAGTGGGCTGTCAAGAATGGTATTTACCTAAGCACTTCATCGAACTATTACCCTCAGGGTAATGGCCAGGCCGAGTCTACAAACAAGAACTTGTTGAGGATCATTAGGAGGACTCTTGATGAGAATCAGAGGTCTTGGCATACCAAACTGAAATCAGCCTTATGGGCTGATAGGATAACTCCCAAAAGATCCACGGGTAACTCTCCATTCAGGCTTGTCTATGGAAGAGAGGCAATCTTGCCCATGTCACTTGAGTTGCCAACGTTGGAACTCATGAAGCAGCTGGAGTTGCTTGAATTTGAGCCCATGGAGGTGAGGTATGCAGAGTTGATGGAGCTGCAAGAGATCAGAAATCAGGCATCCCAAGCAATGGAAAAGGATCAAGCTTTGATCAAGAAGACCTTTGATAGAAAGGCCAAGGATAGATCTTTTCAAGTTGGAGATCTAGTGTTGAAATGGGATGTGGACAGAGCAAAACCGGGAAGGCATTCAAAATTTGATGCCATTTGGAGTGGCCCATACGTGGTCACAAAGTGCAAGAACAACAATGCTTTCCAATTAGCCTCACTGGAGGGTGAAGAACTGCAGATTCCAGTCAATGGAATCTATCTCAAGCGTTGCTTCTAGAGGGAAGTTCACTACCTCTGTAAATATTAGATTAGATTTTCTTTCCTCCAAGTGCTTGTGCACATTGTTTTGTTGTAGGTTAGTCTTGTTTTCCCTAAGTGCTTTGGCACAACTTGCTGTCCATGGAGATGTTTAGCAGTCCTTGCCTTCATCAGGTGACATTCCATCTTCCTCCTTGCACATTCTGAGTCAGTTGAGGTTCTAAACAGAATATTTGATGACTCCATGCCCAATGGACTGCTTAAGGCAACTGGTATCTTCTACCTAGCAGGCAGGTAACCCCGCTGAGTCACCAATTGTTATCCAAATTCACCCCCCAGGGTTAATTTGATAACATGCATCAGAATTCTCAAGTCTCAGGCAAATGGATTGATTCAGGGCAAAAATCATGTTTCTAGGGTCCCCTCAGATTTTTTCTAACTCCCCTGGCCGAAGAAGGAAAGAGCAAGCTCTGAGAAAATGTGAAAAAGTTGCAGAAAACAAGCTTGGGCTAGAAAAAATCGTGAAAATTGGCTAAGTCCTAGTCCTCGCAATGGTCGGGACATGAGGGACATCTGGGCGCGAATCGGCCGAAAGGCCGCCAGGCAGTCTGCTGAGGGAAAAGGAACATCCGGGCCATCGGGACGCGTGGGACGCGGAAAGCCGGTTCGGCCGAAGGAGAAGAAAATCGACTAACTGCTCTGGGACATTTGGGACAAGAAGACGCGAAGGACGCGAACCGCCGGATCGGCCGAAAAGGAGAACTTTCACACTAAGCAGTTTGGGACATTTGGACGTGAGGGGCCGTGAGGCCAGGAAGCGGAATCGGGTGAATCGGAAGAATTTGTCCCAGACAGTCCGGGACAGTTGGAACAAATGTACGAAGGCGTGAACCGGCGGTTCGGCCGAAGCAGGGAACTTCAGCCTTTGGGATAGTTGGGACAAAGGGACGCGTGGGACGTGGATAGCCAGAAGGAGCGAAAGCCAATCAAAGCAACGCCACGTGTCATCGGGCCGAAATGAGGGACAAGGAAGCCCATTTCGGGTGGATCGAAGTTTTTGTCCCCAAACAAGACTTTGGGACATCGGGACAAATGGACGCGGTGGACGCGAAAGAGCCGGCAGACCCGCGGACCAATCAAATCACGACACGTGTCACAAGGGAAAAGGTCCAAAAGTCAAAGGGTGAGTTTTGAAGGGTCAGCCCAAGCCAATCAAAAGAGGACACGTGTCCTATGGAGCAAGGAATTTCAAAGGAAAGAGGGAAGGAGAGAGAATTACTGCATCCAATCGAGCGCTTGACACGTGTCATCCAGGTGGCGAGAGTGCGGGAAAGATTTTCAAAACATTTTTTTCACTTTGTTTTTACTTTTGTGCCCTAAATCTTCAGATCGACATATCTTTCGATCCAGAGCTCGGATTTGCACGTTCTTTATATCAACGGAAAGCTTATGAAATTCTCTACATGATTCTAGGGTTAATCTTGAATTTTGGTGTAGTCTGGAGAGAGAAAATTGAGAAAACAGCCTCTGGCACGTAATAATAGACAGAAGTAACGCTTCAACAACCAGCTTTAATGCAGCAGACAGTTCGCCGTTTCTGTTAGATAGCCCACCATTTTTCCAGGATCCACCACTTCTGCCATAATGAGATGATTTTAAATGTGACCTAGAAGTGGTTGGGGTAGATTCTGGATTTCCTCTCTCTTCCCTCTCTCATTCTTTCTATATATTGTAAAGAGGGGCTTCTTAAAAAAGGTCGAACATTTTTCTGTTTTGCTCCTCCCTTTTTCTCCTATCAGGTGAATTTGTGGAGTTCGAACCTCTCATTTGAACTGTAATATGACTCTGCCTCTTGGCATTCTGTAGTGTATTGTATCAATCTTTGGAGCAAGTAATACATGTCTGTGGATGATTCTCACCCCTCTCTGTGTTCATTTTGCATCCTCCTGGTCTTTCACTGCAAGTTATGTTATCTGTGCATGATCTTATATCACATTTGAATGGTCTGTGTTTACTGGCAAGATAGGTGTTCTTCATTCCTTGGTGCATCACCATCTTCAGTTAGTTTCAATTTTTGCATTTCTATCCCTGCCCCCTGGCAATTTAGAGTAGGATTAGGATCTGAACCTCTGTAGTTTTGCAAAATATAGATCTAAATCAGAGGAGTTTGAGGAACAAAAGTTAATAAAAGAATAATAGGATAGAAAATGAACTCATAAGTTGAATAAATAGATAAAACAATTTGGAGTTGTGTTTCTTATCGAATAATTTTAAGATTTTCCAATCGAGAGAAAAGGAGTTTTTTTTTATTGTTATTAAAAAGTAAAATATCTACCATTGCTAACCTTAATCCCACGATTAAACATTGTCCTCTTATTGGGAAACATTATTAATTTAAAAAGTAATATCACCGTTGGATTTTGGGGATATCGCTAGATCTTATCTAGTATGGGAGTTTGAATAAGAACACATTAAGTGTAAAGATTCCATGTTGGGAACCCCCTGTGTATACCTTGATGAACTTAATCAAGATGATTTTTAAATGAAGCTTTTACCCAAATTCAATTGAACACTTAAGACTCATTAATAGACCAATTAATAACTAAATAGATCATAATGAAATAAATTTATCTTCTCTCTCTAATTGTTACTAGGGTATGTTGTAGTCCTTGTCTAAGTTATGATAAAATTTTAATTCTTGATCAAAGATGATTAGGGTTCGAACCTTAATGATACTCCACTCCTTTTGATCTTACACTTTCCTCCTTATGCAATGGGGGTATGAAACGAGTTCCCGTAGGGGGTTTAGATAGTTAGCCTTGTGGAATTGGTTACCTCCTAGTTTTGTAAACAAATTAATCAAGAAATTTTCATATTATAGGTGATCCTAGGATAGACCTCAAGTTATAAAAAAGAAAAGGAACCTAATCTTATAAGAAGAATGGTAAGAAACATATCATGAACCCGCTAGAATGTAAGTTAAGAATATTAAGACATCTCTAGTAAATCAATAATCTTAAGAAGTTTTTCACGGTGGGATGTCCTGAGCTGCAACTATGTATTGTGGTTGGTATTTTGTGGTGTCTTGTCAAGAGAAGAGTGAATTGTCCTTTATGGGTGTGAACGTTTCCGTGTTGCCTTTGTTGTCACCCTTGTAACTAGTTGTTTGTAGATTTAGTTGTAACCTTGGCAACGACATGTTGTGTTGTGTTATGTGTCAAGCATGTCAAAAAAATTATCCTATGTTTTTCTATGAAGTCTTGTGTGTCTGTTTTTATGGTCGTTACACTTGGTATCGAGTGGAGGTTCATGCTCTAAAACCTCGTGGGGCCGATCACAGTGGTGATGGTGTTACATGGTGATGTTATGTGATGATATTACATGATGATGATGGTTTTGCATGATGGAGGTTGATATTGGAAGAGTAATGTGGTATAAGCGTGATGTGATCCATGTCGTAATTGTGATATTGTGAATGCACATGATGTGTATGTCACTTAGTGCGTATTTGTTATCATGTTGATTTGTTGAGGATGGGAGTATTCTCTCTCCTTCTTGTGGATTATATGAAGAGTTCACGTGTGAATTACTGCTTGTGATGTGTGAAAAGAATTCTAATGTGGATGATATAGTGTTGGAGCATGGTGGCATATTGTGATATGTGGGTGTGTCGATATGTTGTATGACTAGATTGATGTAAAGTGAAATGAGTCAGATCAAGATGTTTTTACCACATTTTGAAAAAATGTGTGTACCACCTTGTTATGTAGAAAGAATGAATGTTATGTTGTGATGTTACTATGTTCATCATATGTATGATTTGTGTAATATGTAATGATTTTTGTCGTGATTCGAGGCATGTGGAGAATATATGAACCCTATTGTATAGTGATTGCACTTTGGGTGTAGAATGTAGTAAAGTGATGTATTTCACCCGGTGAATGTATGATTGTGATTTACCCTATATATGTACCATGCATAAGACATTATGGTAATTATGTGTGTACCACCATTTTGTTAGTGATGTAGTTACATGTTATGTTGTGAACCTTACACTAACCGACCCTGAGGGAAATCAGTAGAAGTGTATGTTAAGAGTGAGGAATGGTGTACCATGGGCTAATAACTCGAGCCGAAATTCAATTTAGTAGATAACAACCCGTGATTATTTCCTCTCTCCCTATGTGGTTGTATGTATGCAACCTAAGTGTAACCATGATTGTGTTTAGCCTTGTCGAAGTGGTGGTGGGATGATTTAGATTGAGATGATGACAATTGTATTATTGATATGTATTCTTTTCTATAAGCCAAGGCTTGATGTTCCGAGTGCTAGAAACTCGTTGAGTACCCCTTGGTGGCTAGATAAGGCCACATAGTTATCGTAATGTGACATTATTATAAGTGTATTTTATTCGTAAATTGAGCTTTTTACTTTATTTTTGCAAGGACCAACAATTTTCTTGATTGTCATGTTTTACATTTTGGGCATTTCCTTGGTTTGTGGTACTAACACTCGATTTTTACACTAACTATGGCCATTTGGTCGGGTTGTTTTTCTTGGTTTTGGATCTTATTTTGAATTTTAAGATTTTACCGCTCTTGCCCAAGGCTTCTACTTCACCACTTGGCATTTGGATTAGATTGTTATGCTAGTTTTGTTCTCGTGATGTGTTGAATATGGTCATGGGATGCACCATGGAATGGTTGGACCTATGGATCCACTTCGTTGTATGGGGTACACCCTAATGAGTTACAAATAACTAGTCGCTGGTTGTTGAACCACACATTATTATGTCACTTGGGTTAAGAGTGTCCAAACCCTATGTGTCTTGGGCCATGCGACAACCGGCCTCCTTGAGGGGGCATAAGCGAATTCCAATGGCATCAATTTTATTATGGAGGAAGCTTGAGGGGGCATAAGGGCTTGAGGGAGGCATAAGAGATTAGTGTGTGTGAGTTACTAATGCTTCAGGAGGTATGTTGATGTGTTATGATGTTTTGGTTATGGTGTTATGATATATGTGTTACTCATGTTAGTCGGGTTGCTTTATGTGATGTTGTGATATGGCGTTGATGTCCTTGTTGACCCTTTTGCACATATAGCTATTTTCTGGGTCATGTAAAATTTTCATCGTGGAATTGAAGAAATGTTTGGTTGTCATAGTACACTTTGTTCGAATATTCTATGCTTCAATTATAGTTGTGTAATAAGTACCATGTTATGTGGTTTGTGCATGTTCCCTTCCATAAATTGACTAATCTCTTATGGTGTGGTGCCATCTTGAAGTATGTACTAGTATGTTTGTGAATCAGACTTGCCTTGTATGATCCCGGTAGGGTGTTGTATTAGCAGTTCATGTTTGACACCCACAAGAATGAATAAACTAAAACTCTACGACAATGAAATTATAAAGAAATTGAATTAAGAATAATGTTAATGGAAGGAGACTAATGAAATAGTGAGTAAAAGAGAACTTCCAATCTTCACAAAACCTTGAAATTTAAATAATCTGCTAAATTTTCCAAGGCTACCCCATGACCATGCTTTTGCGTCTGAAATCTTAACCTTAGAGTGTACCTTTACCCATACCTGTTCCTTGTTGCTTACCATTTCCTTTCCTTTGTGTTATGTCGCATCGAGGACGATGCTTTCTTAAGGGGAGGAGAATGTAATGCCCCATTCATTGTTACTTTTTTTTTTCTTCTTCAACGACCGTGTTGCTAAGTGTTTAACATTGTTGTGCCCCTGTTGATATTTTGTTGGCTTTTCCCTTGTCATAGAGAACAATTGGAATTCTCCCTCTTCATCTTTCCTGCTTGTGTTGGTGTCAATGTTTTTTGTTATTGGCCCGCACAACGTTCCTCGTGATTATCCTATTAAAAGAAAATATTGTTCTTGCTTTCTCGATCTTTCCTATTGATGGTTATTAATATGATTCATTATTATCATTATTCTTATTTTAATCCTAAAAATAATAGAATATATATATATATATATATATATATATAATAAATAATGGTAATAATATTATTACAAAAGTAATTTTTGATTCAAGCGATTATTTGATTTTAGTAGCAATTTTTATCAATATTATTAATTACCTTTAAGATGTTCTACTTTATTATTGATATGTTCATGTAACGTGAACCTCATTTTGTGTAAAGGAAGAGTTTTTCTATAGTGGTGCCATAGTCGGTGGCTGCCTTGTGTTGTCATTGTCGTAATGACAATCTCTAGTTCTCCGTCGGTCATCAGAGCTTGCTATCATGTTCTTTTATCATTTAGAGTAATGCAGAAATTAATTCTTGTTCATTCTTGCTTGGCCATTTGTGTGTGATCCTATCTTCTCAAAGTTGTCTTGTTCCATTTTTTTTTCAAACTAGATAACATCATATAAAAAAGTAAAAGAAATCAAGTAGCTTTGATATTAAACTTATGGTAGAATTTTGCACCTTCTATAGCATGAATAATTCTTCCTGAAACCGTAGTTTTCTTAAGAAATATGCTTCCACATGTAATAATGTATTTAAGGGATGTGTTGTTTCACACCTCATTGTGCAGATGGAAGGTGGAGGTTATTATGATTTAGTCATGTGCGTTTAATGCATTTCAACCAAAGATAAGTAAAGAAAACATTTTAACTTTTTACTCTTCCCCTTATCCTTTGTTGGGCGACACTTTTTCCTTACCTCACTTTGCTATTAACTGGGTTGTTAGGTGATTGGTGGATGGTCCTAGTCTCCATTTATTATTCTTTCAATGAATTTGGTTGTGGTTATCTAGGCACATTTTCCTTTTTGGGACGCATTTGGGGAAGAAACATTCATCCCTTTTCTCGCCGCTTACCTTTTAATCAGACTATTATTAATCTTCAATGTTTTTTTTTTTTACTCTTGCCTTGTTTCTTGGCCACGTGAGATTGGAGGGGGAGGATTTTGTTGGGGGTTTTGAATGGTGTTAAAGCTCTGGAATCGACATAGTTCATAGTGTTTGGACAACCACCGTTACATTCTTCTCGGCTATGCCTTCAAAAAGGGAATCCTAGAGTGGTGTATTGCAAAAACCCGGTGAAGTAGAGGATAAAGGGGGTGTGTGGCTTATACAGTCCCCACTGTTGGGCGTGTTTGCTTGTGGATGCTTAAAAAAAAATAGGCATGTTAATTCTAAACTCTATAATATTTTGCTACCCTTTTTAATAATATCATTAAACGAATGGTCTCTTCTTGTAATGATGCTTGGTATGAGAAGTTAGAAGGCATGTAGACTTGTGATATTGTTGTTCTGTTATCCAAATGTGCCCCCTGCTCATTTTTTGGCTAACTCCCTTTCATTCTTTCCTTCTATTGTGCCTCAGTCATAAATTTTTACTTTTTAGGCACTCAAAACCTTCTGGAAATGACACCATTGGATAGAGCTCTTTCTCAGCTTTCTAGAAAGGTAAATTTTTCCTCCTAACTCCACATATTTTTCAAGTTATGGCTTGGTGGAGTTTTTGTGGGAAATTTTCCCTTGCAAGGTCCGCAGCCAATCAGAACTCGCCACGTGTCCAGGTCAAAAATATCAAAGCGATCCGATTTTGGCCTGTTTTTTCCCTAAAACTTCAAATCACCATAACTTTCGATCCAGAGCTCATATTTTCACGTTATTTATATCAATGGAAAGCTGGTGAAATTCTCTACAAGATTCCATGGTCAATTTTTAATTTTATTTTAGTTTGAAGGAGAAAATCAAAAACTTCTTCCGTACGCACCCATGGACAGAATCGACGTTTCAACAACCAATTTTAATGCAAAATGGGTCGCATTCTTCAAAGCATGGTCAAAAATGTCGTGGCATGGGTTTTTAAGGACCTCCATGCTGTTTTTAATGCATTTTGGTCAATGGAGAATGGCTCCCATGTTTTTTACATTTTCTCTCCCGGGCTCGACCATGCGATTGTAAAAGCCAAATTTGGCTCATTTTTCAAAGGATGAACACCTTTTTGCATAGCAAGCTTTTGTTTTCACCTTCAACAAGTGATTTTGGCAAGTATCAGACCTTCCAGGGATTGTAACAGGTTTTTTTGCCTCTTTGGTGTTGGAATACAAGGATTTTGATGTTGAAAATCACAATGCGCAGCTCCTGTGAATGCTTTCGGTCCTTTGTATGTGTTGTTTGCTTCATTTCAAAACCTTGTTTACTGACTTATCAACCTGTGAATGATGTATTATGTTGCAATTTCTGATTTGTGTCAATTTGCATGAGCAAGAAGTGCTCACCACTCCTTTGGTGTATCACCCTTATCAGTTTAGTTTTAATTTTTACATTTCTTATCCTTGTCTCCTTGCAAATTAGGATAAAATTAGGATCTGAACCTCTGCAGTTGTGCAAATAATAGATCTAATTAGAGGAGTTTGAGGAACCAGCCTCTAATCTGGAGATTCCTCTCTCATCTTGCAAGTCCCACACTTGGAGAGAGGTTTCAATGTTGTGCAATCACACTGGATGCCCTAAACATCAACTTAGAACCTTGATTTGCATCCGGGGTGCGATGCTTTGCAACAACATGTTCTTAAACTGATTTATTGATTAACAATGCTTTTGTCCATGGTTGGAATCATGGGTTTGTATTTATATTTAATATAGTAGCTCCATCCATATTATTATTATATGGGATTGACTTAAAACCCGGGATAGGTGTATGATTTCTGAAATGTGACTGCACAAATTTTATTTGCTGAAACCCTCTAAACATGAGGGCAATTGACTTAACTATACTTAAGTTAGAACGGGTTAATCAAAAAATAGTGGCTAGAATGACTTGTTCCAAATTTTTTATAAAAAAATAAATATTAAAAAATTTGAATTGGGTATTTACCATCATAATCGTAATTTTGTTCCCAACTAATTTATTGATTATGGGTTTGAAAATAACCCAGAAAAAGTGTAGAAATTATGAAAATGTTGTTTTGTTAGATAAAAAAGGGGGATTACCCAGATAGAGGTGGGTATGGAAGGAATTAACATAATAACTACACAATCGATTTGGGTATCTGGTATGTGGTTCTTGTTGCCGCACGATTTCATTTAAGAAGAGGGATCTTTAAAGAATTCAGAGCTGGCCATGTCTTTATATGTAGCCTGGAGATACCCATGACCTTGCTTGACCTTGTTGTAGAAAATTAAATATGCCTACTTGTCTGCTTAGAGCTTTGAAATGATTTATTTATAGGCTGCAAGTAATGGTCATGTTGCTTAAATGTGGAAATCTATGGGGATTGACAGGTTGGCATTGAGGCTAGTTTCTTGTCTAAAAATTGGACTATTTATTATTTATGATATGTGATGAGGTAATGGTGTAGCGGGATTCCAGAGTGCCTGGATGACACAGTTCTAAATAATATGAGAGTTCCCGTAACAATTGAGTAACCTGTTATGTCCACACAAATCTAGTACTAGGTTTATAATTATGTGGACTCCATTATTAAGGGCATTCTGTAAAATGGTGGAAATTGATTTATTTTTATAGGTAAAAGGTATTTACCTTAAAATATCGATTGTTAATTATGTTAAGACTAACAGTTTCCCCCTGGCAGTCAAATTAAAACATTTTGCTAATGTGGCATTATGAACATGACAACAAAATAAAAAAATAAAAATAAAAACATGGTGTAAAATCTGGAAAATACCTCGGGTGGGAACTAATATTTTCCTTGGTTATTAGACTATTTTCAAGAACTAAATTTTGGTCTTGTAGTGATGGAAATGAGTGATTCTCTCTTTCGGTAGATTTGGTACGTTTATCTTAAACTCGGACTATGTCAAATATTGAGAGAGAAGAAGGTTGTTGAAACACATTTTAGCTTGACCTCAATTTATCCCTCATGATGGGTCAATGTTGGATTGAGAATCATTGAGGTAAGACGGTAAACAATTTCTTTCTACTACGACCAACATACCGAATAAAATGGAAGAATTGTTAAGATAAGAACTTTTTTATTGTTAAAATAAATAAGAGCCTCCATGTTTTTGACCTAATCCGGGTTACAGGATGGGTAAATAGTTAACTTTCATGAAACAGGGATGTGTATATAACTTGGGAATATTATATAACATGAGATAACTACTCATCCATAAGGGTTGTTTGAGAATTATAATAACCATTTTGGCTATTTCTTTTGAAATTGTTCTTTTGGGGTTATGAATTCCATTATGCTATGAAACCTCCCTCCTGGAAGGACTGATTTACCTTTCTATTTCACATCTATGATTGTATCTAGTATGTTTTGGGCTTCTCAAATACTTTCAGTGATGGATGGACTGAGTGTTACATTTTGATCACGTAACCTATAGGATTACATGATCAAAATCCCAATACTCTTGAATTTTGTTCTTAACTAGGATATTTTTCTTCCTCCTTGTTGGCTGATAAATATCTATCTTGTGTGGATAATTTTGATTTGTGGTTATGCTTTGATCTGTTCTTGATATAGAACTTTCCTTTCTTTTTATTGTTAAAGGTTAGCTTACTATTGTAGTGGGTAGTCTTAACATGCTCAGTTGTCACGAATTGACTCAAGTTCATACTTGTGCAGATGGCTTGTACGTGTTGATAAAAGAAAGAGTTGTAAAGGCTTCATTTGATGGAATTATGAAGTTTCTTGTGAAAATGTCAAATGTGTTGTAATCTTGTAATGGTGCTTGTAAAGGAGTTGGAAGGCTTCTTGTCTTGGATTATCGGTATTTGTGAAATAATGTTGTCTTTTACTTTTGAAGCAAAACTTGTGGTTATCTTTGTGAGAAATGATATTCAATCTTCACCTTGTTATGAGCATTCTTTTGATAATGGTATTTATCTATCATGAACTGTTATGGTTACTTGGCTTGATCATGTTTGGCACCTTCTTACTCTCAGCCAAGTTCTATTGAATCTTGTGATTTCCTTTAGGTTGTGTGCCATGTTGAATAGAAAGGTTATAACCGTGTTCTTCTCTCTCTCGATTTGCGATGGTAACTTCTACTTATGAATCAAGTAAACTTTCATGCTTTGACATTTCTCCATGGTCTTGACATCAGTGTAGTTCTATGTACATGTTAGAAGGTGGAAATCCTCTTTCAAAAGTTAATAAAAGAATAATAGGATAGAAAATGAACTCATAAGTTGAATAAATAAATAAAACAATTTGGAGTTGTGTTTCTTATCGAATAATTTTAAGAGTTTCCAATCGCGAAAAGGATTTTTTTTGTTATTAAAAAGTAAAATATCTACCATTGCTAACCTTAACCTATGGATTAAACATTTTCCTCTTGTTGGGAAAAGTTATTAATTTTAAAAGTAATATCACTTTGTTGGATTTTGGGGATATCGCTAGATCTTATCTAGTATGGGAGTTTGAATAAGAACACTTTAAGGGTAAAGATTCCATGTTGGGAACCCCTATGTATCCCTCGATGAACTTAATCAAGATGATTTTTAAATGAAGATTTTACCCAAATTCAATTGAACTCTTAAGACTCATTAAAAGACCGGTTAATAACTAAATAGATCATAATGAAATAAATTTATCTTCTCTCTCTAACTATTACTATGGTACCTTGTAGTCCTTGTCTAAGTTATGATAAAATTTTAATTCTTGATCAAAGATGATTAGGGTTATGAACCTTAATGATACTCCACTCCTTTTGATCTTACACTTGCCTCCTTATGCAATGGGGGTATGAAACGAGTTTCTGTAGTGGGGGTTTAGATAGATAGCCTTGTGGAATTGTTTACCTCCTAGTTTTGTAAACAAATTAATCAAGAAATTTTCATATTATAGGTGATCCTAGGATAGACCTCAAGTTATATAAAAGAAAAGAAACCTAACCCTATAAGAAGAATGGTAAGAAACATATCATGAACCTTCTAGAACGTAAGTTAAGAATTGTAAGACGTCTCTAGTAAATCAATAATCTTAAGAAATTTTTCACAATGGGATGTCCGAGATGCAACTATGTATTATGGTTGGTATTTTGTGGTGTCTTGTCAAGAGAAGAGTGAATTGTCCTTGATGGGTGTGAACGTTTCCGTGCTGCCTTTGTGGTCATCCTTGTATCTAGTTGTTCACAGATTTAGTTGTAACCTTGGTGACGACATGTTGTGTCGTGTTATGTGTCAAGCAAGTCAAAAAAATTATCTTGTGTTTTTCTATGTAGTCTTGTGTGTCTAGTTTTTCAAATGCGTTACAATGTGCATGGTGGTGGTGTGCTTGCGTACATATGTGCGTGAGAGTGTGCGTGTGTGTGTGTTCACGTGATCATGTGCATATGTGCGACTTGTGTGCATGCATGTGCATGCGTGTGTGTGTGTGTGCGCGCGTGTGTGTGTGTGTGTGTGTGTGTGTGTGTGTGTGTGTGTGTGTGTGTGTGTGTGTGCATGTCATTGTGTGTGTATGGACATGCGCTTGTGTATGTGTGTGTGTGTGTCAAATTTCACATGTGCGCACGTGTGTGTGTGTGTGTGTTCGCATGTATGCATGTTTGTATAGGTGAGTGCATGTGTGTGCACATTTGGGTGTGTGTGTCCATGCGTGTGTGGGTGTGTGTCTACGCGTGTGTGTGTGTCTACGTGTGTGTACGAGTGAGCGTGTACGTGTGTGCGCATGTAAGTGTGCATGTTCACATGTTTGTGTGCTTGTGTGCGTACATGCGTGCATGTGTATGTGCATGTGCGTGTGTTAGCATCTGTGCGTGTGCATGTGTTATTGTCTGTGTGTGTGTGCATGTGTGTGTGTGCGTGTGCGTGTTCATGTGTGCATGTGTGTGTGTGCGTGTTTATGTGTAAGTGTATGCACGCGTGAGCATTTATGCACATACAAGTGTGTGTGCATGTGCACATGCGTGTGCGTGTTCATGTGCATATGCATATGCGTGTGTGTGTGTGTGTGTGTGTGTGTACACGTGAGCGTGTGAGTGTGTGGTTGTCATGGCATGTGCGTGTGTGCATATGAGTGCGTGTGTGAGTGTGCGTGTGTGTGTGTGCATTTGCATGTGTGATTGTGCATGTGTGTGTGTGTGTGTGTGTGTGTGCGTGCATGCGCTTTCACATGTACGTGTATGTGAGTGTGTGAGTGTGTGTGTGTGTGTGCGCGCGTGCACGCGTGTGCATGCGTGGGTATGCATATGTGCATGTGCATACGTGAGCATATGTGTGTGTACGTGCGTGTGTGCGTCTACATTTGTGTGTGCCCTGTGCATGTGTTGGTGTGTGTGCGCATGCGTGTACGTGCGTGCATGTGTCTACATGTGTGTGTGCCTCGTGCATGTGTTGTGTGTGTGTGTGTGTGTTCGTGTGCATACCCGTGCTTGCATGAGTGCATGCTAGCTGTGTGCATGTGTGTGTGTGCGTGTGTGTGTGTTTGGGTGTGTGCATGTGTGTGTGTGTGTGTGCATGCGTGTGTGCGGGTGTGCATGCGTTTGCATGTGTGAGCGTAAGTGGGTGTATATATGCATGTATGTGTCGGTGCGTGTGTGTTTGCGCATGCACACGCATGTGTGCATGTGTGTGTGCATCTAATTTTTTTTTTTTTTTTTGTGTGTGTGTGTGTGTGCGCATGTGTGTGTGTGTGCATGCATGTGTCTGTGTGTGTGTGCATGCGTGCGTGTGTGTGTGTGCATGTGCACGTGTGTGCATGTGTGGGTTTATGTGTGTGCATGTGAGTGTGTGTTCATGCATGTGCATGCATGCATGTGTGTGTGTAAACGCTAATGTGCATATGTGTGTGTGTGCATGCATGCGTGGGTGTGTGCATATCCTGTGTGTGCACGGGCACGCAGTGTGTGTGTGTGTGTGTGCGCGCGCACGTCCACTTCCGCGTGTGTGTGAATTTGAGTGTGTGTGTGTGTGTGCGTGCTCATGCATTTGTGAGAGTATGCATGCATTTGTATGCATACTTACGTGTGTTTGTATGTGTGTGTGAGAGTATGCATGCATTTGTATGCGTGCTTACATGTGTTTGTATGTGCATGTGTGTGTGTGTGTGTGTGGATGTGTTGGTGTGTGTGTGTGCATGTGTGGGTGTGCATGCATGTGAGTGCACGTGAGCGTGTGCGCATGCGCACGTGCATACATGTGTGTGTGCATGCATGTGCATACATGTGTGTGTGTGCATGCATGCATGCATGTGCGTGTGTGAGTGTGTGTGTACATGTGTGTGTGCATGTGCGTGTGTGTTTACGTGTTTGTGTGTGGTGTGCATGTGTGTGCGTGTATGTGTGTGTGCATGTGTTTGGGTATGTGCGCATGTATGCGTGGGTGTCCAGACGTGCATGCATGTGCATGTGCATGCGTGCCCATAAGTGTGTTTATGTGTGTGTGTGTGCACGTGCACGTACGCATGCTGCGCATGAGTGGTTTGAGCATGTGTGCATACGTGTGTGTGTGCGTGCATGTGTGCATGTGTGTGTGCGTGTACGCATGTGTGTGTGTGTTTTCATGTGTGAGCGTGAGTACGTGTATGCATGTGTGTGTGTGTGCCCGTGTACATGTGTACATAAATGCGTATGTGTGCATGCATGTGCGTGCATACATGTGTGTGTGTGCTCTAACGTTCTTGTGTGCATGCGTGTTGGTGCCAATTTGTGCATGTGTGTGTGTGCACGTCAACTTTTGCATGCGAGTGCATGCACGTGCATGTGAGAGTGTGCGTATGTGCATGTGTGTGCGTGCGTGTGTATGTGCGTGTGTGCATGTGTGCATGTGTGGGTGTGCTTACGTGCATGTGCATGTGCATGTGAGGGTGTGCTTATGTGCATGTTCATTCCTCATTTGTGCGTGTGCGTGCAACTGTGTGCATTTGTGTGCTCTTGTGCATGTGTGTGCATACATGTGTGTGTGTGTGTGTGTGTGTGCATGTGCGCATGCGCGTGTGTGCATGTGTGTGCATGCATGCACGTGTGTGTCTATGTGTGTGAGTGTGTGTGTGTGTGTGTGTGTGTGTGTGTGTGTGCATGTGTAGGTGCATGTGTGTGCGTGTAGTGCCCACTTTCCTTTGACACTTTGTTTAGATATCGATTTGCTACTCGTTGATCTCATTTTGGACATTATTATGTTTTGACTTAGTATGATGTGTATATGTTAGATCATGGATTATTATGGACCTTGATTTAGTTAGCATGCATGATGATTATCGGAGACACTACTATTATGCGATGATGATGATATATTGTTTTACATGGACAAGTTATTGATGTTGATTTTAGACATGTGACATTTGATATTATGAGTAGCTCTAGTATAGATATTCATTGGATGATAATATAGTGGCAAAATTGAATTTAAAATGATAATGTTGAATTCTTGATATTGTTGTGATTTGGATTGATATTTATATATTGCTCATATCATTTTGGATGTTCGATATGGCCATGAGGCCAAATGAGGTATTGTTATTTTACGAGTTAAAATATCACAACAATGTCGGGGATGGAGACTAACCATATTGAAATTCTGGATGAACTCAATGGGGTCACCATGGCAACTGTAATTGTTTGTGTGTTGTGTTATGTTAGGATTTCCCATGGGGGAATTTCCATTATTGTGACCATGGGATATATGTGTTTTATTTATGTGTTCCTTTTCATTATTGTTGTATGTATTTTTATTTGTAATGTGTTCTTTTTATTTTTAATTTAAATGTGATAGTCATATAGTTAAAATTTATTTAAATTTAATTGGGATGTGGAATGTAAGTAATAAAGTGTTGTCTTGGTTATTAATTAAATTGGAATTATGTTATGTATAACCATATGTTAAATAAATAAATTATTATGTCAAAAGTAAGTAATAAATGAAGTCATAGATATTAATTCATGTTGTAAGAATGGGTAAGAGGATGTAAGAGATGTGTAAGTGATGTGAAGGTTTGTGTGAGTCAGATTTTGGAGTGTAGAACACTCCATCCTCGATGGAACTCGAATTTGTCCTTGAGGGTTGTATTTTGAGGCTTGTGGGACAAGTTAGACTTGTCCCACACCTCTTAAAATCATCCACCAACCATCCCTATGGGTTGGGAATAAATTTTAGCCTTTTTAATTAAAATTTGAAATGATCATGTGTAAGTTTTTATTACACTTTACTTACAAATTTTTAATTTAGTCCTTGTTAAAGTATGGGTTAATTTTGAGTGTGTAAGTTGCTTGTCATTCCCATTTATTGTGTTTAATTGTGAGGTTGACTTTCTCCTTTTGGGGTGGAGTAAGAATGATGTGGCATCCCACTTGGAATCCACATCATCCTCTCCCTCCCTCTCTTATAAAATTTGAATTTCTCCTCTTGTTTGGGTTGTTGAAACTTTGTTCTTTCATCCTTGGGTTGAATTTTTGATTGTTGTTGGAGCTTTCTTTGTGGAAGGAGTTGGAAATTATTTTGCATGCTTACACCTTGCTGTTTGGACTACATTTTGAGCACTTTGAAGGAAGCTGTTATTTAGGAAAAAAACCTCCAAAGTATGGAGAGGTAGGATCTTGTCCTTTTAATATCTTGTTATTCCCTTTTCTTGCATGAAGGAAATGGTGATTGTTATGTAGATTCATGGCTGGTTGGGTAGAATGCTTAGGGCAAGGTGTAGGACAAGACTATGGGGTTTCATTTGGGGGACATAAGGGATTTCCAAATGACACTTATTCTTTTGTGGAGGGAGTGTTGGTTTGGGATCCACCTAGGAAAATAAATTTCTTGCATTTATTACTATTGGGGGCATAAGGGAGAAACTTTGGGGGCATAAGGAGGGGTTGGGAGATATAAGGTTTATGGGAATTGATATGGTTTTGGCGGTATGCTTATTGGTGGATGCCCAAATCCAACTTGGGAGGTATAAGGAGCTCCCCATAGCTCTTGCTCTTGTTTGGCTTGCTTGAAGAAGCCTTTGTGTTGTTTGAAATGTTTAAATGCAGTTGAGAAATGTAGTCTTGTTTTGAATTGTGTATTTTGTTGTTCTTTGCATGTGAAAAGAAATGTGCTTGTATGTGAAAGAATCCTATGTTTCCATGTGTTGTTATTCATGCTCCATTTCAATATGGTTGGGGCTCAGGGGCCAATGGGGAAAGATGGATTCTCCTTTCCCATTGGATGTCTTGGTTGGGTGGAGAGCATTTCCTTTCCCCCTTCCTTATTAAGATCAGATGAAAAGATGAAGAAATCAGTAGGTTGTTGTTTTGGAGCTTGAAGAAAATGTAGTGTTGAAAGTCCCTTCCTTGATCGAATTATTGTAACCCTTCCACTTACAAGTGGATGAATTGTATTGCTTTTTATTGTAATGTAGAGACACTTTGCATTGGAAAGGAAAGAGTGAATTCATTTGTGCAATGTAAGGAATTAGCATTTCATACTCTATTTTGAAAATAAGTGACAGAATGAAATCTGCTCGTATTTGTATATTGAAATTTAAAGAAAGAAATAAGTTGTAATGTGTTGTTTGAAATCAATGAAAGAAAAACATCTCTTTCTCAAATTGTATTATTGCATTGCAATTTAACTGTTGTTGTGTTTTAAAACCTCTGTTGAAAAAGGAAAATACGTGTGGGAGAAAGAGACAACATTTTGTTCTCTGCATTTATTTAAAATTTGAAATATCAATTGTTGTTTGTGCTCTTGGAATGAGTGGATAAGTCAATTAATTGCCTTAGATCAGATTTGATATGACTTCCATGCTTAAGAGTTGCAAAATTGCTAATTAAAACTGTTAGTAAATGATCTCTGTTTTATCTACAAATCTGCCAATTAAATTTATCAAATAAATGTATAGTTCAGAATTACAACTATAATTAAGAAATGAAACAATGAAATTTAGGTGTATTATTTCATAATGAACCTAATGGGAACTTAACAATTGAAAATGACTATCACGGACTTCATCAAATCAAATTTCAACTCGTTTAACCAACTTCCTATCAAAAGTTGCAGAGATATAATTTGCAACTGAACTATCAAATTGAACCTTGAAAATAATCTAAAATTTACCTAATATCATTCCCCCATATTCAATTTATATGTTGGGAAGAAGAAAAAAATTAAAATAGAATAAATCTTACAAGTTGGAAAAATTGCGAGTTTTAAATACAAAACCCCTGCAGATTGATTTCTCAAAATTTAACCCTAAAACTTCATCAAAATCCTAAATTAATGATTGTGCAAAGAGGACTCGAGATATTTGGAAAGTCCTTTTTGTCCAAAATGAAGTTTCTTATCAAAAGTTATGGCCATTTGAAGTTTTACTTCAAAATGGCCTTCCAAAAATAAATCCAACTATATTAAAATCAAAATTTGAACTTTGGAAAAATTTCCCAAAACATTCCATGACCCCGCAACACTCTTAGCCAATCGAATGTCACCACGTGGCACTTGGGGGAGAGAATCTATTTTAAAAAAACTTAACTTTTGAAAAATAATTCATTGGGAAAATTTTCCCAATTTTCTCCGCAACCCCGCGGCCCCACAGCCTATCACGTGCTGACACGTGGCTTGGCAAATGTGCGAACGAAATTTTGAAACTTAAAATTTTTGTTACCTTTTGAAAAAATTCCATATTTTTCTCTGCAATCCCACAACCCCGCAAAAATGGGGTGATGACACATGTCTGACGAACACACGAATCTGCGTGAGTCATTTTGACATTTTTCACTTTTGGCTAAAATTTTTAAATCGATTCTATGGCTACGTGAGGCTGCGCCAATCTGAAGATGCCACGTGGCCTTTTGTGTAAAATCGGAGCCAAATCCTCCTTCAGAAAATTTGGTTGTTTTAAACCTTGGAAAAAAATTTAAATTTTTCCCTGCTGCCTACCGACCCTGGTCCAATCACGTGCTGACACGTGGTGAATTGGGCATCGGTGGGAGAGCGGAGATCTTCTCCCCTTTGAGATTTTAAATCATAAAATCTCAAATTTCCCTTTGTTCCACTACTCGACTTTCCCGCGATAATTGAAAGGTGCCACATGTTCTCCCAATCGAGACCCGTGTGTGCGCGGAGGAGTTTTACACTTTTGCGCTCAAAGAGGGAAAAAATGTCACCCTAAGCCTGCGGACTCCCAAGGGAAAATTTCTCCCCAAAACTTCGTCGGGCCATAACTTGAGTTTTATTGGGAGTTAGGAGGACTTATTTATATGGTTGGAAAGGTGAAGAAATTCATACTTGGGTAAAGATGAATTTTTAATTGACATTATAAGGATTAGGAAGAATATGATTCCATAATTGGAAGGTATTCAGGATTAGCTTAGGAGCTAAGGAATACCAATTAAACTTCGGAGTAATCGAACTTCGCTTTCGAGCTCCATTAATGATCTCGTGTGTTAAATTCAGAATAAAGGATATAGGATAAGTATATCCAAAACTAATGGACCTTAAACATATGACATTAAGGAGAACAAATGAATACATTTCTTGGGAATTAGACCTCGTTTAAATAACGTCTAATAAGTTAGAATTCTGAATTTAGTTGCAGTTGGAAAATCTTGGCTAAGTTTAATAGGTTAAACTTATCACGTCTGTCAAGTATGGACTGCTTAATCAATGATTAAGAAGTGAACCAAGTAGGGAAATGTAGCGCTTCGATACGAAGGAGAAGATGCATAGCAAGCTAATGGATGGTTTAGTCCCTCTTAGCTATATGCAACGGAAACGAGGATCAAGGGATCAGCACGAATGCTGAAAGTTGATTTTAATTATTAATTCGTGGCTAAGTCACTTGAGCGGGATGTGTTTCTCGATGGGGAGGATTCAGCAGGACATTGGTATATGCCGGCTCTGCAAGTGTCTCCATGAAGACGGGGTCTTCATGACGACACAATGTTGCGGTGACATATTGCAATGCCCTCCCGAATCAAAACATCTAGAATACATAGGCTAAATGTGTAACTCATAGCGGGGATAGGATATGATCGTATATACGGAGTGACTCCGGAATACTAAGGATAACTAGACACACGGAGTCATGGGGTAAGCGACACCGTATGTCTGCGTATCTTTAGTTACTGGGAGTGCCTTCTTATATTCATTCGTATTACTAGTTGAAAATTGGAAGTTTAAACTGACCTTAAACGAAGAGGACTGGTAGGAACCAGGAAAGACCATTCTAGATACTTGGTGAAGTGAAGTGAAGGGCGTATTCCGTTGATGTGTATAACATCGGGGAATATGATCATGCAAAGCATGTGAAAATCTTTGGCCAAAGTATCGTAATTGTTGGTTGCGTTGTCCTTATCACTTAATTTAAGATGCAGGATGTTAGATGAATATCAGTAACAGATATTCAGATAGGCTTCTTAAATGGATCACTTCGATAACCGGAAACGGTTATGAGAATAGGTATATATAATATACCATGCATAAACGAACATGAAGGATCGGTTGTTGCCGAGTCATGAACATGAAGGATCGGTTGTTGCCGAGTCATGAAATGAAGGATCGTTGAAACTCCGAGCCATGAAAATGGAAGATCGGCAGTTCCTCGAGTCATTTACAGCAGCATATAGAATCTGTTATAAGATTGAATGGCATTGAATGTGTGTTCCATATTGTAAATATGCGAACAAGGAACATTCATTTTAAAAAGAAATTGTGTGATCCAAACTGTGTTGTTTGGGCAGAGAACAATTGTTAAAACTTGAACGTGTGTTTGAATTTTATAATTCATAACAGAGAACGTTATATATATATAAAAAAAAAATTTCCCTTGTTCTGGTATTTTAAAATGGGGATGTTACATCTTGGTATCAGAGTTGAAGGTTGTAGCTCTTGGACCTAATGAGTCCACGATATTAATAAGGTTTACATTTTCTTATTGAAAAGAAAATGGTCGGAGACAAGAGGAATCTTTGCGAATAACCCATTACGAGGTGGAGAAAGGTATTGCCTAAAAGCTGGATGAAATCCTTGCTGCCCTACTTGATACGAGGATCGTTTGGTATCTTGGAACATCGGTCGATGGGCAATGAAGAGGAGGAGAATGAAGCTGAAATAAATGATCAGTTGCCTCCTGTGGACAACATCAACGGAGGGAATCCGGGTGTTGATGATAATAATGTAATTGCTCCTAATCCCCCGAAAATTAAAAGGGCAAGATTAGCAGCTGAACTTACAAATGATATAAAGAGAATAAGTCCTCCAAAGTTTGATGGAACAACTCTTGGGACGGAGCGAGGCTGGCTCGGTGAAATGGAGAAATACTTTGCGATAAGAAACTTCTCGAAGAGACTAAAGCGATATGGGGAGCATATCAGCTTTCTCATAAAGCATCATCATGGTGGGACAACCGTAAGGTTGAGCTGAATATTGTCGAATCAGACATAACTTGGGATCAATTTAAGGGTTATTTTAGGCAACGATGGCTGCCTCAACTCTATTTTGATAGGAAAATGACTGAATTTCAGAATTGAGTCGCAGAGGAAGGATGTCGGTGACGGAATCTTTGGGAAGGATTTACTAAACTCCTTAAGTATGTGCCCAGATACCAAGTGACGAGAAGTTAGAATACGGAAATTCATAATGGGGTGAATCCCATCATTGGTGGCGAAGTGGATGTCCACGGCCCAACCACCATGGATGGAGTTGTCGAAAAGGCAATCGAGACGGGAGCGAGAAATTGAGGGCAATATCTCGCTCACGGGGAAGAGATAAGGAAGAAGATTCCCAATCCTTCTTCGTCTCTTGCACCAAAAGGGGACCTTGGAAAAGGTTTGGTGTGAAAAACAAAATTGTTGTAGATAATAACAAGAAAACAGTGATGAGCAGACCTGTAAATAGTGTGCGGAATGACTTCCCAAAAGTTAATGGCATTGGGCGAGAAGTCTATGAAGCGAGAATGATAACTTCAAGGTGGTAACAAATTTGAGCCTAGAAAAGGGCGGTGGAGGATGATTCAAGCTGTGGAAAGGACCACTATGTGAATCACTTGTCCTCGAAGAAGGACGATCGCGGACGAAAGCATAGGATACATTTGCGGTGGCTATGAGACAAAGTGAAAAGCAAGTGACGCCCATAGAAGTTATGGGTAAGTTATTCGGTACACACTGTAGTTATACTTTTTGATCTTTGGAGCTACGAGAATGTTTTATTTCTGCTAAACTTGCTATGAAATTAAAAAGAAAGGCTGCGAGAATGGATAAAACATGGACGAGTGCATTATGGGAATAATCTTTGTCCATCTGATCGAAAATGTGCCTTTTTGGGGCAATTCTTGATCTACCTAGTTTCTCCACCGAAGTTGACTTGTATGTCACTCCTCTAGGATCATATGATATCATTATTGGAGTTAACTGGTTGGCTGAACATAAGGCAAAGGTCAACTGTTATGAAAAACAAATCTATTGCTTTGATGACCTGCGAAAGTCAGTCATTCAAGGTGTAAAACGGGAAGTTGCAGTTAGGAAACTAATGGCTATGCAACTAAAAGGGCTAAAAAGAGGCTGCACTTTGTATGCAGTAAAAATGACAGAAAATGCAGAAGAAGATAATGATTTCATGGAAAGATATCCATTGTTGAGGATTTCCGTGATGTGTTTCCCGGAGGAATTGCCAAGTCTTCCGCCCAAACGTGAGTTTGATTTCGTAATAGAAATCAAACCAGAACGGAACCCATATCTAAGGCACCTTATAGAATGACTACCATTGAGTTGGTAGAGCTGAAGGCTCAGTTACAAGAACTTCTGACTAAGGGGCTGATCAGGCCGAGCGTCTCACCTTGGGGAGCGCCGGTAATTTCGTAAAGAAAAAGGATGGCACTTTGAGGTTGTGCATTGATTATAGAATCTTTGAACAAAGCAACTATAAAAATCGATACCCACTTCCTAGGATTGATGATCTGTTTGATCGGATGCGAGGAGCATCGGTTTATTCAAAAATAGATCTTGATCGGAGTACCATCAGTGAGAATAAAGGAAGAAGATATTCATAAAACAACTTTTAGAGCAAGTACGGGCATTATGAGTTCACGGTGTTGCCTTTTGGGTGACTAATGCACTGCTGCCTTCATGAATCTAATGAACAATATTTTTCAAGAATACTTAGACAAGTTTGTGCTTGTATTCTTAGACGACATTCTTATATACTCTAAAAATGTCGAAGAGCACCAAGAACATCTCAGGATAGTCTTTGGAAATCTTAAAAGAGGAAGTTGTATGGCAAACTATCCAAATGTTCCTTTTATGATGCAGAAGTGCATTATTTGGGACACATTATAAGCAAAAATGGGATAGCTGTTGACCCTTCAAAGATCACAGCTATAACTGAGTGGCCTGCGCCTAAGAACGTGCACGAAGTGAGGAGCTTCATGGGCTTGGCTGGATATTATCGAAAGTTTGTTAAGGACTTTTCAAAAATTGCTGCCCCAATCACTTGCTGAAAAGAAAGAAAAGAAATTTATGCGGGCAGAGACAAATGTGAATCTGCCTTTAAAAAGTTAAAGGAACAGTTAACTACAGCACCTATTTTGACTGTACCTGATCCAAATGGAGATTTTATGGTTGTAACGGATGCCTCAGGAGAAGGCCTTGGAGGTATTCTATTACAGAATAACCATGTCATCGCTTATGAAAGCAGAAAGCTTAAGTTACATGAACAGAATTATGCTCCACACGATCTTGAGCTCGCTGCCATTGTTCATGCACTTCAAATGTGGAGGCATTATCTTTTAGGCAAGCCCTTCGAGTTAAAAACAGACCATCTGGGGCTGAAGTATATTTTCACTCAGCCAAATCTGAATGCAAGGCAGCGAAGATGGTTAGAATTTCTGTCTCAGTATGATTTCGATATAAGCTACATTAAGGGCAAGGAAAATCGGGTAGCAGATGCTTTGAGTCGAAGGAAGCATATCTCTGCTCTTATAACGTTAAGAACTCAGTTTAAGGATGAGGTGAAAGATGCCTTGGAATTAGATCCTTATTTCTAGCAAGTCAAATCAGCACTACTTTGCAGACCCGCGAGGACGTCAGGTATAAGGGATTCCGTTTTGATAATGAAGGAATTCTGAGGTTGAAAAGCAGGGTGTATATACATGTGCAAATGACTTAAGAGGGAAATTGTTAACTGAATTCCATAATTCACCTTTTCTGGACACCTGGCATTACAAAAATGCTCGCTGATCTTAAGTAGCAATATTTACGGAAGGGAATGAAAAAGGATGTGGTAGAATTTGTAACACTGCTTGCTTGGAATGTCGGCGTGTTAAGGCGGAACATATGCACCCATTTGGATTATTGTATCCCCACGGTATTCGCAATATAAATGGCAAGTGATAACGATGGATTTCGTTCAAGGATTGCCTATGTCAAGAAATAAGCATGACATTATCTGGTGGTAGTCGACAAATTGACCAAAGTGGCACACTTCATTCTTTGGTAATTTGAAGGACGATGCACGATCTTATAGCAAGAAGATTTGTACATGAAATCTTGATTGCATGGAATACCGGAATTAATCATATCGGACGAGAGATCCGAGGATGACATCAAGGTTTTGGCAAAGCGCTTAATGCGGCCTTGGGGACTAAATTGAACTTGATTACTGCATATCATCAGGAAAGCGGATGGACAGCGGTGAGAGAGTTAATCAGGTTTTAGAGGACATGTTAAGGATGTATTGCATGGACCAGCAGTATAAATGGGAGGAATACCTTCCGCTGGTAGAATTTGCTTACAATAACACCTATCATGCCTCTTTAAAAATGGCGCCCTTTGAAGCATTGTATGGAAGAAAATGCAGAACCCCTGTCAGCTGGGACAACGTTGAGGACAGAGAGGTAATTGGGCGAGAAATCCTTATGGAAATGGAACAAGCAAATCAAAATGATTCGGGAACATCTAAAGGAGGCTGCCAATAGGCAAAAGAGCTATGCGAGACTTGAAGCGGGTTGTGAGCATTATAAAGCTGGGAGAGAAGGTCTTTCTTGGGTGAAGCCGAAAAAGAGCTCAATAACTTTGGCAAGGCTGCCAAGTTGTCGCCACGTTACGTGGGACCTTTTGAAATTGTTGAAATAATCAACCCTGTAGCTTATCATCTAGCATTACCTCTGCTTTGTCTCAAATGCATGATGTTTTTCATATTTCTTTGCTTAAGAAATACGTGATGATTTATCACATGTGCTAAATTGGAATTCCTTGCAGGTCAAGACCGGGAATAATCGTGGTTAAGCCCATTCGAGTCTTTGGGAACTCGCTTGATTGTACTTGAGAAATCGTGAAGTGAACCAATGTAAGGTCAGTGGGACCGGTTCGGCGAAAAGAAAGTGCAACTTGGGAAAATCTCAAATGAGATCTACTTTTCCACACACTGTTTAATTGAATTTGAAATTCAAAGAAGCTGATAATTCTACCAAATTTAGACAATTATTAGTCTATTGTACAGTTGTCTTAAAACGTTGTTTTTAAGAGTGAATCTATTTTTGGTATGAACTTATGAATGAAAGGACAATAACTGAACTTTGTCCTAGGAACTCCTTGATTTGTTTAATCTGATCATCGGGACGATGATTCTTTAAGGAGGAAGAATGTAACACTACGATTTTGCAAATTATCTTGGTGAATGTTTTTCATCTTTGTTATAACTCTTTGGAATGAAAGCAAACATGTTAAGAGAAACTCTGATCTTAAAGGAATGTGTTTCTAACTTGGATTCTTGCATGCTGTGATTTATTGTTAGGACAACATTTATTGTACTTGCGTGTTTGCTGATGTGACGACAAATTGTCGTATACTTGCTAAACTCTCGTGGCTGATTTGACAGCACACCTTGAATCAATTTCATTGATCCAAGTGTCTTGAGGGCTTAGTGATTTCAGTATTGATTTACTCTTGAGCCTGTCTATGAGCGTCAAACTTGGGACCTCGTGAGGCAAGAAATGCCCAGGGGTTGCTTGACACTGGTGGACACGGGTGGCCTTGACACGTGATCAAAGGGCGGAACGTCTGCGCACTGCGTGCGTGATACGGGGTTAGTTGAGAGGTTGGGTTAGGAGTTGATTAGTGTTAGTGGTTAGTATGAATTAAAAACCCTAAACTAATCCTAAGTCCTAACATGCATCCTACACTACTATCCTAAGTGGATTTTTAAATTACAAAAAAAAAAAAAAAAAAAAAAGGGGAAAATAAAACCTAAGGCTAAACTAAGACCTAGGTTGAACACTTTATGCAACCTAAACTAATCCTAATCTAAAAGGGCGCATGAGACCCTTGGAAGGAGAGGATAAGGATGAAGGAAGGGCATTCATTAGCATTTAATGGTAAGTCCATACGTGGGCAGCGCGATTTGGGGGGCGGTAGGAAATAGAGGCATCTATTTGGAGATAGAGCCAAATTTAGTTTTGCATGGGAAATTTGAAATTTAGAGTTCGCCAACTCAAGTGGCGGTGGCGTGGAAAGTAAGGAAAAGGCAGAGCCTTAATTGCATTGATTATTCTTGGTCCTCGCGACCAGTTCGCCTTGGAAAGTGTATGAGGGAATTTGATTTTCATTTTGTTGATTTGAGCTTTTGCAAAGTTGCTCTGCATTTGGTTTTTGAGTGCAGTCGACCAGCTCTTGGAATTTGACACTATTCTTGGAGATTTTAAGGCTGTTATTGAGCCTGAGGAAGAAAGGAGTGTTGGGAAGTTTGTCTTTGTCCTTTGTGGAAGGAATAACATGGAAAACGAAGCCTTTTTGAGTTACGGAAAAGAGATCACAGGCATGTTAAGCCCTTCTCTTTAAAAACTCTTGCTTTGTTTAAGTGTCTCATTAAAACAACCCTGCTCTTGGGTTTGGATTGTGTGATGATCTTTGTTCGAGTCGATTGATTTGGATTTCGTTGATTCTTGTTTTCTTTTTTTGGAAAATGATAAGAATTGCTTACAGTTGCTAGGATTTGATTCGTTTTGCTCGAATGAGTTGGAACATGAATTCTTGTATAATATGGTTGTGAGTATGATGGATTGAAATAGATAGTTTCTTTCTCTGTTCATGTTTGTATGAAATTGGGAGCGAGGCCTGTGTGACCATTTCCTTGTTGTGTAATTGTTTCCTTCTTTGTTGTATTTGGAGCTGTCCTTGCATGTAAAAAGGAAGTGGAAATACGATCGTGTTATATTCTTTATGATTTGGGTTCGTTGACCCTTCTTTGTCATTTTTGGAAATGATGGGGTAAAATCATTTTCTTGTTATTATGATTGATCTAACCTTGCATTTTAATTGGATGGAAATACCTCCATGTTGTCTTTGGTTATTGACATAATGGAAATTGAAATGGGTTATTCTTGTAAAATAGAATGTGGGCTAGTGAACGATGCAGGCGGTATGGGTATTTTATTGTTGTGTACTATTGTTTTTGTCATCATGAACTTGTGTTATAATTGTATGGTGAAGGTTGTGTGCGAGTTGCATGAGTGTCGTTTATCTTGAATTTTCATTGAAGGAAATAAGATCTTTTTATTTACTATCTGTTGTTCGGGATTAAAAGAAATATCATTTCTTTTCGAGCTTCATGGAATGGGTATTTCACTGTTTAAGTTTTATATCTTGAACTGGCAGACTGTGTGGGTTGTTTTCACTGCTATGAGAATGTTCTTTGTTATATGGTCTTTCGTGATATAATTGTACAGGATGTATGAGTTGCATTGAGGTCGTTTCTATAATGAAATTTCTTTTACAAGAGGAAATGGATCTTCTCTCTTCTGCTGTGTTTGATTAGGATGAATACAACATTGGATTTTGTCTGAATATAGGAAGTTGCCTTGGAAAAAGAAATGATAACACGTTTTTGGCTGTTTCTTTCCTTTTCTTGCTGAGAGAAATAAAACTTTTCTCTTTCCATGCATTGTTCCGAGATTAGAAGGAAATAGCATTTTGCATTTTAAAGGAATTGGCATAGAGTTTTTATATGAGTGTATTGTGAACTCGATTAGAAAACGAAGATTTATGCTAGTAATATAATTATTGTTGTGTTTCTTCTTTTATGATGATTATTGTGAATACGAATGAGTATTCGTGGGAGCTAGAAAAGAAATAGCTTTTTTGGAATGTATAATGAATAAACGGTGATCTTGCTAAGAAAGTATGATGATTAGTTGTGTTTATTGATGTTGATGTTATTTTTTGAGATTATTGGACAATGTTTTGGTGATTATGACTTAGTCTTGAATTGCATGATTAGCAAAGGAATACATGTATAGAAATTTTGTCTCATACGATGAGGAGGGAAATATGGTTTCTTTAAGTATGGTAGATCCATGTATTGACACCCTGTGTACTTGTTTGATCGATGAAGGTAATGACATAATGATTTGCATTTTGGAGTTCGGATTTTATTATGAACTTGAAATATGGATATGGATGATGAATTCTTCCTGTTTTCATTAAGGCTGATTATAAATGAAATTACTCTTCTTTGCTGGAAAGTGAATTCGAATGGATTTTGTAAGTTTCACTCGAAGCTGTTATCTTGATTTATGTTTCGTTTGGATTCCATTTTTAGAACAGTCATATGGAAAGAAATAGAGATATGGATGAATGACTTGGAAAAATAACCTTTTCTTCCTTCATTCGATTGGAAATCGGTAATTCGTGAATAATGAATTTTGTAGTGCTTAGATAGGAACCACTATATGCATTGTTGTTTGCTTTCTTATGCGTACTTGATTGTTTGGATTCTAATATGATGCATGGCTGAAAAGGAAAGTAAAGAGGTTTACATTTTGAGTTAGTTTCATCCTTTGCATTTATTATTAATGAAAGGCGTGGAAAGGATAATAGTATGTTATATCAGCGATAAGCTATTTATATTTTAACTTTAAAATATTGTGAATTAAGATTTGTAATGTTATGTGGAAATGGGACAGCGAGATTCTTTGGTGATTGTGATGATATTTTGATAGTTCGAGTTGTTTTTTCTTTGATCTTTCTTTTGTGCCTATTTCGTGATTGATGTTTAAGCTGTCGTTTCATAAAAGCGAGGTTCTTTTATTGAGCGATTAGTTGAAGCACCTTATTTTAAGGATAAGTGCTTAATATGCTCGATTCATTGAAGCCCGACCGTGCAATTCATTTTGCGAGATGGAATTTGATTAGAATGAAGACTTGGTTGTTTTTACGATGCTTCTTGATTTGTTGATGATGTATTGTAATTGTGCTTTTATTCCTCTTGAGGAATTGTGAAAAGAAGAAAGTATATTCTTCTATCATGAGTTGTATGGATGATTTATGTAAACCATGCCCAATCAGCTGGATTGGCAAATGTACAGATTATGACATGAAATATTGAATACAATTACATGTGTGATATTTTAATGTTTATATCAGTTTGAATTGTTGTCTAAATTGGAAATATAATGTTATTTCTTGATTGGATTTGTTTAATTGTCCTTGGATGGATGTTAAATGGAAACTCGATATCTATTCTTACCTAAATGCAACTTTTAAGTTGAAAAATGCAATTAATTCATACTTGGGTAAAGATGAATTTTAATTGACATTAAAAGGATTAGGAAGAATATGATTCCATAATCGGAAGGTATTTAGGATTAGCTTAGGAGCTAAGGAATACCAATTAAACTTTGGATAATCGAACTTCATTTTCGAATTCCATTAATGATCTCGTATGTTAAATTCAGAATAAAGGATATAGGATAAGTATATCCAAAACTAATGGACCTTAACCATATAACGTTAAGGAGAACAAATGAATACATTTCTTGGGAATTAGACCTCGTTTAAATGACGTCTAATAAGTTAGAATTCTGAATTTAGTTGCAGTTGGAAAATCTTGGCTAAGTTTAATAGGTTAAACTTATCACGTCCGTCGATGCGGATTTGCTTAATCAATGATTAAGAAGTGAACCAAGTAGGAAATGTAGCCCTTCGATACGAAGGAGAAGATGCATGCAAGATAATGGACGGTTTAGTCCCTCTTAGCTATATCTGCAGCTGCAAGCGGAAAGCTTGAGGATCGAGGATCGGCGTGGATCTTTGAAAGTTGATTTTAATTATTAAATCGTATCCTAAGCACTTGAGCGGGATGTGTATTCTCGATGGGAGGATTACATGCAGGACATTGGCATACGCCGGCTACGGCAAGGTGTCTCCATGAAGACGGGGTCTTCATGACGACACTGTGTTGCGGTGACATATTGCAATGCCCTCCGAATTAAAACATCAAGAATACATAGGTGAATGTGTAATTCTTGGACGGGGATAGGAGTATGATCGGTATACGGAGTGACTCAGGAATACTAAAGATAACTAGACACACGGGGTCGTGGGGAAAGCGACACCGTATGTCTGCGTATCTTTAGTTCTGGGAGTGCCTTCTATATTCGTTCATATTACTAGTTGGTAATTGGAAGTTTAAACTGACCTTAAGCGAAGAGGGTGGTAGGAACAGGAAAGACCATTCTAGATAACAGGTGAAGTGAAGTGAAGGGCGTATTCCGTTGATGTGTATAACATCCGGGAAATATGATCATGCAAAGCATGTGAAAATCTTTGGCCAAAGTATCGCAATTGCTTTGGTTGCGTTGTCCTTATCACTTAATTTAAGATGCGAGGATGTCGAGATGAATATCGATAATGAGATATTGAGATAGGCTTCTTAAATGGATCACTTCGATAACGGAAAGCGGTTATGAGAACAGGTATATATAATATACCATGCATAAAGCGAACATGAAGGATCGGTTGTTGCCGAGTCATGAACATGAAGGATCGGTTGTTGCGAGTCATGAAATGAAGGATCGTTGAAACTCCGAGCCATGAAAATGGAAGATCGGCAGTTCCTCGAGTCATTTACAGTAGCATATAGAATCTGTTATAAGATTGAATGGCATTGAATGTGTGTTCCATATTGTAAATATGCGAACAGGGAACATTCGTTTTAAAAAAGAAATTGTGTGATCAAAGCTGTGTTGTTTGGGCGAGAGAACAATTATTAAAACTTGAGCGTGTGTTTGAATTTTATAATTCATAATAGAGAACGTTATATAAAAAAAAAAAATTTTTTTTCCCTTGTTACGGTATTTTAAAATGGGGATGTTACATCTTGGTATCGAAGTGAAGGTTGCAGCTCTTGGACCTAATGAGTCCACGATATTAATAAGGTTTACATTTTCTTATTGAGCGAGAAAATGGTGGGACAAGAGGAATCTTTGCGAATAACCCGTTACGAGGGTGGAGAAGCGTAACTACCCAAAAGCTGGATGAAATCCTTGCTGCCCTACTTGATACGAGGATCGTTTGATTTATCTTGGAACAACGGTCAATGAAACAAAGAGGAGGAGAATGAAGCTGAAATAAATGATCGTTGCCTCCTCATGGACAACATCAACGGAGGAATCGGGTGTTGATGATAATAATGTAATTGCTCCTAATAATCCCCGAAAATAAAAGGGCAAGATTAGCGGTGAACTTACAAATGATATAAAGAGAATAAGTCCTCCAAAGTTTGATGGAACAACTCTTGGAGACGGAGTGAGAACTGGCTCAGTGAAATGGAGAAATACTTTGCGATAAGAAACTTCTCAGAAGAGACTAAAGCGATATGGGGAGCATATCAGCTTTCTCATGAAGCATCATCATGGTGGGACAACCGTAAGGTTGAGCTGAATATTGTCGAATCAGACATAACTTGGGATCAATTTAAGGGTTATTTTAGGCAACGATGGCTGCCTCAACTCTATTTTGATAGGAAAATGACTGAATTTGAGCTAGTCATGAGGAGAATTTGTCGGTGACGGAATACTGGGAAGGGTTTACTAAACTCCTTAAGTATGTGCCGCAGTACCAGAGAAGTTCAGAATACGGAAATTCATAATGGGACTGAATCCCATCATTGGTGGCGAAGTGGATGTCCACGGCCCAACCACCATGGATGGAGTTGTCGAAAAGGCAATCAGACAGGAACAGAAATTGAGGGCAATATCTGCTCACAGGGAAGAGATAAGGAAGAAGATTCCCAATCCTTCTTCGTCTCTTGCACCAAAAAGGGGACCTTGGAAAAGGTTTGGTGTGAAAAACAAAATTGTTGTAGATAACAACAAGAAACCTGTGATGAACAGACCTGTAAATAGTGTGCGGAATAGCTTCACAAAAGTTAATGGCATTGGACAGAAGTCCTATGGAAGCCAGAATGATAACTTCAAGGCTGGTAACAAATTTGAGCCTAGAAAAGGGCGGTGGAGGATGCTTCAAGCTGTGGAAAGGACCACTATGCGAATCACTTGTCCTCGAAGAAGGACGATCGCGGGAGCAATGACATAGGATACATCTTTGCGTGGTGGCTGAGACAATTTGAAAAGCAAGTGGCGCCCATAGAAGTTACGGGTAAGTTATTCGGTACACCTGTAGTTATACTTTTTGATACTGGAGCTACAGAATGTTTTATTTCTGCTAAACTTGCTATGAAATTAAAAAGAAAGGCTACAAGAATGGATAAAACATGGACAGTGCATTATGGGAATAATGTTGTCCATACAGTCGAAATGTGCCTTTTTGGGGCAATTCTTGATCTGCCTAGTTTCTCCACCGAAGTTGACTTGTATGTCACTCCTCTAGGATCATATGATATCATTATTGGAGTTAACTGGTTGGCTGAACATAAGGCAAAGGTCGACTGTTATGAAAAACAAATCTATTGCTTGATGACTGCGAAAGCGTGAGTCATTCAAGGTGTAAAACGGGAAGTTGCAGTTAGGAAGCTGGCGGCTATGCAACTAAAGAGGGCTAAAAACAGAGGCTGCACTTTGTATGCAGTAAAAATGATAGAAAATGCAGAAGAAGATAATGATTTCATGGAAAGATATCCATTGTTGAGGGATTTCCGTGATGTGTTTCGGAGGAATTGCCAGGTCTTCCGCCTAAACGTGAGTTTGATTTCGCAATAGAAATCAAACCAGGAACGGAACCCATATCTAAGGCACCTTATAGAATGACTACCATTGAGTTGGTAGAGCTGAAGGCTCAGTTACAAGAACTTCTGACTAAGGGGCTGATCAGACCGAGCGTCTCACCTTGGGGAGCGCCGGTAATTTTCGTAAAGAAAAAGGATGGCACTTTGAGGCTGTGCATTGATTACAGAATGCTGAACAAAGCAACTATCAAAAATCGATACCCACTTCCTAGGATTGATGATCTGTTTGATCAGATGCGAGGAGCATCAGTTTATTCAAAAATAGATCTTGATCAGGGTACCATCAGCTGAGAATAAAGGAAGAAGATATTCATAAAACAACTTTTAGAACGAGGTACGGGCATTATGAGTTCACGGTGTTGCCTTTTGGGTGTGACTAATGCACTGCCGCCTTCATGAATCTAATGAATAATATTTTTCAAGAATACTTAGACAAGTTTGTGCTTGTATTCTTAGACGACATTCTTATATACTCTAAAAATGTCGAAGAGCACCAAGAACATCTCAGGATAGTGCTGGAAATCTTAAGAAAGAGGAAGTTGTATGGAAAACTGTCCAAATGTTCCTTTTATGATGCAGAAGTGCATTATTTGGGACACGTTATAAGCAAAAATGGGATAGCTGTTGACCCTTCAAAGATCACAGCTATAACTGAGTGGCCTGCGCCTAAGAATGTGCACGAAGTGAGGAGCTTCATGGGCTTGGCTGGATATTATCGAAAGTTCGTTAAGGACTTTTCAAAAATTGCTGCCCCAATCACTTCGCTGCAAAAGAAAGAAAAGAAATTTATGCAGACGAGACAAATGTGAATCTGCCTTTAAAAAGTTAAAGGAGCGAGTTAACTACAGCACCTATTTTTTGTACTTGATCCAGATCAAATGGAGATTTTATGGTTGTAACGGATGCCTCGGGAGAAGGCCTTGGAGGTATTACATTTGAGAATAACCATGTCATCGCTTATGAAAGCGAGAAAGCTTAAGTTACATGAGCAGAATTATGCTCCACATGATCTTGAGCTGCTTTGCCATTGTTCATGCACTTCAAATGTGGAGGCATTATCTTTTAGGCAAGCCCTTCGAGTTAAAAACAGACCATCTGGGGCTGAAGTATATTTTCACTCAGCCAAATCTGAATGCAAGGCAGCGAAGATGGTTAGAATTTCTGTCTCAGTATGATTTCGATATAAGTTACATTAAGGGCAAGGAAAATCGGGTAGCAGATGCTTTGAGTCGAAGGAAGCATATCTCTGCTCTTATAACGTTAAGAACTCAGTTTAAGGATGAGGTGAAAGATGCCTTGGAATCAGATCCTTATTTCCAGCAAGTCAAATCAGCACTTGCTGCAGACCCGCAGGACGTCAGGTATAAGGGATTCCGTTTTGATAATGAAGGAATTCTGAGGTTCGAAAATAGGGTGTATATACCTGTGGCAAATGACTTAAGAGGGAAATTGTTAACTGAATTCCATAATTCACCTTTTTCTGGACACCCTGGCATTACAAAAATGCTCGCTGATCTTAAGCAGCAATATTTCTGGAAGGGAATGAAAAAGGATGTGGTAGAATTTGTAACACACTGCTTGGAATGTCAGCGTGTTAAGGCGGAACATATGCACCCCGCTGGATTATTGTATCCCCACAGTATTCCGCAGTATAAATGGCAAGTGATAACGATGGATTTCGTTCAAGGATTGCCTATGTCAAGAAATAAGCATGACATTATCCTGGTTGTAGTCGACAAATTGACCAAAGTGGCACACTTCATTGCTGGTAATTTGAAGGACGATGCACCAGTGCTAGCAAGAAGATTTGTACATGAAATCTTCAGATTGCATGGAATACCGGAATTAATCATATCGGACAGAGATCCGAGGATGACATCAAGGTTTTGGCAAACGCTTAATGCGGCCTTGGGGACTAAATTGAACTTCAGTTCTGCATATCATCCGGAAACGGATGGACAGACTGAGAGAGTTAATCAGGTTTTAGAGGACATGTTAAGGATGTATTGCATGGACCAGCAGTATAAATGGGAGGAATACCTTCCGCTGGTAGAATTTGCTTACAATAACACCTATCATGCCTCTTTAAAAATGGCGCCCTTTGAAGCATTGTATGGAAGAAAATGCAGAACCCCTGTCAGCTGGGACAGCGTTGAGGACAGAGAGGTAATTGGGCCAGAAATCCTTATGGAAATGGAACAACAAATCAAAATGATTCGGGAACATCTAAAGGAGGCTGCCAATAGGAAAAAGAGCTATGCAGACTTGAAGCGGGTTGACAGGCATTATAAACTGGGAGAGAAGGTCTTTCTTCGGGTGAAGCCGAAAAAGAGCTCAATAACTTTTGGCAAGGCTGCCAAGTTGTCGCCACGTTATGTGGGACCTTTTGAAATTGTTGAAATAATCAACCCTGTAGCTTATCGTCTAGCATTACCTCCTGCTTTGTCTCAAATGCATGATGTTTTTCATATTTCTTTGCTTAAGAAATACGTGACAGATTTATCACATGTGCTAAATTGGAATTCCTTGCAGGTCCAAGACCTAGGAATAATTGTGGTTAAGCCCATTCGAGTCTTTGGGAACTCTTGATTGTACTTGAGAAATCGCGAAGTGAACCAATGTAAGGTCCAGTGGGACCAGTTCAGCAAAGAAAGTGCAACTTGGGAAAATCTCGAAGAAATGAGATCTACTTTTCCACACCTGTTTAATTGAATTTGAAATTCAAAGAACTGAAAATTCTACCAAATTTAGACAATTATTAGTCTATTGTACAGTTGTCTTAAAACACTGTTTTTAAGAGTGAATCTGTTTTGGTATGAACTTATGAATGAAAGGACAATAACTGAACTTTGTCCTAGGAACTCCTTGATTTGTTTAATCTGATCATCGGGACGATGATTCTTTAAGGAGGGAAGAATGTAACACTCTGATTTTGCAAATTATCTTGGTGAATGTTTTTCATGCTGTTATAACTGCTGGAATGAAAGCAAACATGTTAAGAGAAACTCTGATCTTAAAGGAATGTGTTTCTAACTTGGATTCTTGCATGCTGTGATTTATTGTTAGGACAACATTTATTGTACTTGCGTGTTTGCTGATGTGACGACAAATTGTCGTATACTTGCTAAACTCTCGTGGCTGATTGACAGCACACCTTGAATCAATTTCATTGATCCAAGTGTGCTGAGGGCTTCTGGTGATTTCAGTATTGATTTACTCTTGAGCCCTGTACTGTCAAACTTGGGACCTCGTGAGGCAAGAAACGCCTGGACACGGGTGGCCTTGACACGTGATCGAAGAAAGGAGCGTCTTGAACTGTCCTGCTGCATAGATACGGGGTTAGTTGAGAGGTTGGGTTAGGAGTTGATTAGTGTTAGTGGTTAGTATGAATTAAAACCCTAAACTAATCCTAAGTCCTAACATGCATCCTACACTACTATCCTAAGTGGATTTTTAAAAAAAAAAAAAAAAGGGGAAAATAAACCTAAGGCTAAACTAAGACCTAGGTTGATCACTTTATGCAACCTAAACTAATCCTAATCTAAAAGGGCGCGCAGACCCTTGGAAGGAGAGGATAAGGATGAAGGAAGGGCATTCATTAGCATTTAATTGGTAAGTCCATACGTGGACAGCGCCAGTTTTGGCGGGGCAGGTAGGAAATAGAGGCATCTATTTGGAGATAGAGCCAAATTCAGTTTTGCATGGGAAATTTGAAATTTAGAGTTCGCCAACTCAAGTGGCGGTGGCGTGGAAAGCTAGGAAAAGGCAGAGCCTTAATTGCATTGATTATTCTTGGTCCTCGCGACCAGCTCACCTTGGAAAGTGTATGAGGGAATTTGGATTTTCATTTTGTTGATTCGAGCTTTTTGCAAAGTTGCTCTGCATTTGGTTTTTGGTCTGGTTCAGTCGACCCAGCTCTTGGAATTTGACACTGTTCTTGGAGATTTTAAGGCTGTTACTGAGCCTGAGGAAGAAAGGAGTGTTGGGAAGTTTGTGCTGTCGCTGTGGAAGGAATAACGCGGCAAACGAAGCCTTCTTTGAGTTCTGGAAAAGAGATCACAGGCATGTTAAGCCCTTCTCTTTAAAAACTCTTGCTTTGTTTAAGTGTCTCATTAAAACAACCCTGCTCTTGGGTTTGGATTGTGTGATTGCTGTCGAGTCGATTGATTTGGATTTCGTTGATTCTTGTTTTCTTTTTTTGGAAAATGATAAGAAGCTTCACTTCTGGTTGCTAGGCTTTGATTCGTCTTTGCACGAATCGAGTTGGAACATGAATTACTGTATAATATGGTTGACAGTATGATGGATTGAAATAGATAGTTTCTTTCTCTGTTCATGTTATGTGAAATCGGGAACAGGCTGTGTGATCGTTTCCTTGTTGTGTAATTGTTTCCTTGCTGTTATGTTTGGAACTGTCCTTGCATGTAAAAAGGAAGTGGAAATACAGTCGTGTTATGTTGCTATGATTTGGGTTCGTTGACCCTTGCTGTCATTTTTGGAAATGATGGGGTAAAATCATTTTCTTGTTATTATGATTGATCTGACCTTGCATTTTAATTGGATGGAAACACCTCCATGTTGTGCTGGCTATTGACATAATATGAAATTGTGAACTGGTTATTCTTGTAAAATAGAATGTGGAACTGTACAGGCAGTATGGGTATTTTATTGCTGTACTATTGTTTTGTTGTCATCTGAACTTGTGTTATAATTGTATCGGCTGTGCGAGTTGCATGAGGTCGTTTCTATACTGAAGTTTTCATTGAAGGAAATAAGATCTTCTTATTTACTATCTGTTGTTCGGGATTAAAAGAAATATCATTTCTTTTCGAGCTTCATGGAATGGGTATTTCACTGTTTAAGTTTTATATCTTGAACTGGCAGACTGTGTGGGTTGTTTTCACTGCTATGAGAATGTTCTTTGTTATATGGTCTTTCGTGATATAATTGTATCGGCTGTGCGAGTTGCATGAGGTCGTTTCTATAATGAAATTTCTTTTACAAGAGGAAATGGATCTTCTCTCTTCTGCTGTGTTTGATTAGGATGAATACAACATTGGATTTTGTCTGAATATAGGAAGTTGCCTTGGAAAAAGAAATGATAACACGTTTTTGGCTGTTTCTTTCCTTTTCTTGCTGAGAGAAATAAAACTTTTCTTTTCCCTCTGCTGTTCCGGGATTAGAAGGAAATAGCATTTTGCATTTTAAAGGAATTGGCATTAGAGTTTTATCTGAGTATTGCGAACTCGATTAGACGGATATGCTAGTAATATAATTATTGTTGTGTTTCTTCTTTTATGTGAATTGACGAATACGAATGAGTATTCATGGGAGCTAGAAAAGAAATAGCTTTCCTTCTGAATGTATAATGAATAAACGGTGATCTTGCTAAGAAAGTATGATGATTAGTTGTGTTTATTGATGCTGATCGGTCTTTTGAGATTGGACTGTTTTGGTGATTACGACTTAGTCTTGAATTGCTGAGCAAAGGAATACATGCATAGAAATTTTGTCTCGCTGTGAGGAGGGGTTGTCTTGACTGTACTAGATCCATGTATTGACACCCTGTACGACTTATTTTGATGAAGGTAATGACATCTGATTTTGCATTTTGGAGTTCTGCATACTATTATGAACTTGAAATATGGAAATGGATGATGAATTCTTCCCTGTTTTCATTAAGGCTGATTATGAATGAGACTACTCTACTGCTGAAAAGTGAATTCTGAAAGGATTTTGTAAGTTTCACTCTGAACTGTTATCTTGGTTTATGTTTCGTTTGGATTCCATTTTTAGAACAGTCATATGGAAAGAAATAGAGATATGGATGAATGACTTGGAAAAATAACCTTTTCTTCCTTCATTCAATAGGAAAGCTGTAATTCGTGAATAATGAATTTTGTAGTGCTTAGATAGGAACCACTATCTGCATTGCTGTTCGCTTTCTTGTCTGTGCTTGATTGCTTGGATTCTAATATGATGCATGAACTGAAAGGAAAGTAAAGAGGTTTACATTTCAGTTGGTTTCATCCTTGCATTTATTATTAATGAAAGGCGTGGAAAAGATAACAGTGTGTTATATCAGCAGTAAGCTATTTATATTTTTAACTGTGCAAATATTGTGAATTAAGATTTGTAACGGTTAAGTGGAAATGGGACAGCAGTTCTTTGGCTGATTATGATGATATTTTGATAGTTCAGTTGTTATGCTGATCTTTCTTTTGTGCCTATTTCGTGATTGATGTTTAACTGTCGTTTCATAAAAGCAGGGTTCTTTTATTGAGACAGTTAGTTGAAGCACCTTATTTTAAGGATAAGTGCTTAATATGCTCGATTCATTGGCCCGACCGTGCAATTCATTTTGCGAGATGGAATTTGATTAGAATGAAGACTTGGCTGTTTTTACGATGCTTCTTGATTTGTTGATGATGTATTGTAATTGTCACTTTTATTCCTCTTGAGGAATTGTGAAAAGAAGAAAGTATATTCTTCTATCTATGAGTTGTATGGATGATTTATGTAAACCATGCCCAATCAGCTGGATTGGCAAATGTACGGATTATGACATAAAATATTGAATACAATTACATGTGTGATATTTTAATGTTTATATCAGTTTGAATTGTTATCTAAATTGGAAATATAATGTTATTTCTTGATTGGATTTGTTTAATTGTCCTTGGATGGATGTTAAATGGAAACTGATATCTATTCTTACCTAAATGCAACTTTTAAGTTGAAAAATGCAATTAATTCATACTTGGGTAAAGATGAATTTTTAATTGACATTAAACAGGATTAGGAAGAATATGATTCCATAATCGAAAGGTATTCAGGATTAGCTTAGGAGCTAAGGAATATCAATCAACTTTGGAATAATCGAACTTCGCTTTCGAACTCCACTAATGATCTCGTATGCTGAATTCAGGATAAAGGATATAGGATAAGTATATCCAAAACTAATGGACCTTAACCATATAACGTTAAGGAGAACAAATGAATACATTTCTTGGGAATTAGACCTCGTTTAAATGATGTCTAATAAGTTAGAATTCTGAATTTAGTTGCAGTTGGAAAATCTTGGCTAAGTTTAATAGGTTAAACTTATCACGTCCGTCGATGCGGATTGCTTAATCAATGATTAAGAAGAGAACCAAGTAGGAAATGTAGCCCTTCGACACGAAGGAAAGATGCATTGAAAGATAATGGATGGACTTAGTCCCTCTTAGCCTATCATCCTATGAAGAAGCTTGAGGATCAAGGATCGGCGTGGATCTTTGAAAGTTGATTTTAATTATTAAAATCGTATCCTAAGCACTTGAGCAGGATGTGTATGCTCGATGGGGAAATTCTGTAGGACATTGGCATACGCCAGCTACAGCAAGGTGTCTCCATGAAGACGGGGTCTTCATGACGACACACTGTTGCAGCTGACATATTGCAATGCCCTCCTGAATTAAAACATCAAGAATACATAGGCTGAATGTGTAATTGTGGACAGGGGATAGGAGTATGATCTGGTATACGGAGTGACTCCGGAATACTAAAGATAACTAGACACATGGGGTCATGGGGAAACGACACCGTAGGTCTGCGTATCTTTAGTTCAAGAGTGCCTTCTATATTCGTTCATATTACTAACTGTAATTGGAAGTTTAAAGCTGACCTTAAACGAAGAGGGTGGTAGGAACCGGGAAAGACCATTCTAGATAACGGTGAAGTGAAGTGAAGGGACGTATTCCGTTGATGTGTATAACATCCGGGAATATGATCATGCAAAGCATGTGAAAATCTTTGGCCAAAGTATCGCAATTCTTTGGTTGCGTTGTCCTTATCACTTAATTTAAGATGCAGGATGTCAGATGAATATCGAAGAAGAGATATTCAGATAGGCTTCTTAAATGGATCACTTCGATAACTAGAAACGGTTATGAGAACAGGTATATATAATATACCATGCATAAACGAACATGAAGGATCGGTTGTTGCGAGTCATGAACATGAAGGATCGGTTGTTCGAGTCATGAAATGAAGGATCGTTGAAACTCCGAGCCATGAAAATGGAAGATCGGCGAGTTCCTCGAGTCATTTACTGAGCAGCATATAGAATCATTATAAGATTGAATGGCATTGAATGTGTGTTCCATATTGTAAATATGCGAGCAGGGAACATTCGTTTAAAAAAAGAAATTGTGTGATGTTAAAACTTGAACGTGTGTTTGAATTTTATAATTCATAAGAGAACGTTATATATATAAATATAAAAAAACGGTATTTTAAAATGGGGATGTTACAGTTTGGATGTTGCTCGAACATGTGATTTCGAAGGAGGTATTTGTATTTTATAGGTTAAAATATTACAACAAAACATCGGGGGATGGAGACAAACCACAATGGAATTATAGGTGAATCGATAAGGTCGCCATTGTAACTTGTTTTATTGTGTTGTGTTGTTTGTTGTTAGGGATTCCCATGCAGATCACCTTTATATGTGACCATGGGTTTGTGTATTTTATTAATATGTTTCATTTTTATTATTGTTTTATATATTTTGTTAGTGATGTGTCCCTTTCTTTTAATTAATTAAATTGTGGTAGATTAATGTGAGAAAACATATGGTTAAAAGTTAAATAAATCAAATTGGGATATGGGAAAGTAATAATGGAATTTGTTGGCTCTTTGTATTAAATATGTAAGGGATGTGTAATTTTGTGTAAGAGTTGTGTAAGTCAGATTTTGGAGTATGAAACATTCCACCACCTTGAAAATTCGAATTTGTCCTCGGGGCTATTTTTGGAGGCTTGTGGGAAAAGTAAAACTTGTCCCATACCTCTCAATTTAATTTACCAACCATACTTATGGTTGGAGGGGTTATTTTAGACCTTTTTAATGCATTTTATTAATCATGTTGCAAGTTTTGATTGCACTCTCTTACATTTTATTTATTTTGCAGTCCTTTGGGGTGCGGGTTTTTTGGAGTGTGTAAGTAAATTGTCATATTTTCACCCACCTCTTTATTGTGCTTTGGAGAATTAAATTTTTTTATTTTTTTTGGAGTTGAGGATGTGTGATGTGGCATCCTACATGGATCCACATCATCCTCTTCTCTTCCCTCCTCTATAAAATTCAAACTCTTTGCTTGTTTTAGGTTATTGAATCATTTTACATGCTTCTTTGGGGCACATTTTTACTATTTGGAGCTCTTGTAGATTTTGGAGGAGATTGGAGATAACTTCATAGTTGGCATTGTTGTTTTGGGATTGTGTTTTTGGCATTAAAAGCTTGTTGTTGGAAACAAAAGCTACCATGGAAAGGTAGGAGCTTAACCCTTCTTTTTGTCTGTTATTTTCTTTTGTGTGTGTATGAATGGTGCATGGTTTTGTTTATTTGTTGGTTGTTTGGGTAGATTTCCATTGGGATGGTGTAGGTGTAGTGCCCACTTCCGTTCGACACTTTTATTCCGATCATGATACTATAGATAATATGATGGACATTCTTATAGTTTGGATTTAGTATGGTGTTAGATGTCGATTCTAGATTATTGTTGATCTAATTCACATATGATGCATGATGATTGTTGGAGAAATTTTATATATATGTTGACATCTTTGCTTTGTCGGACATGGTTATATTGTAGATGTTTTTTACACATGTAATATTTGATATTTTGACTAAACCTAGAAAATGGAAATTATTTCATGATGATATATTTGTGGATATAAATTGTAAATAATTTTTTTGATTGCCTTGATGATTGTTGTGATTCATATGTATGATTTTGTGATGATATTCATTTTGACATTTCGATATGGCCACGAAGCTAAAGGAGGTATTTGTATTTTTAGGTTAAAATATTACAACAAACATCGGGGGATTAGAGACCAACCACAATGGAATTCTAGGTGAATTCGATAAGGTCACCATGGCAACATGTCTTGAGTGTGTGTGTTGTATTTTGTTAGGAATTCTCATGGGGGGATTTCCTTTATATGTGACCATGGGTTTGTGTATTTTATTAATGTGGTTAAATTTTATTTATTGTTGTATGTATTTTATTAGTGATGTGTTCTTTTCTTTATTTAATTATGTTGTGGTAGATTAATGTGAGAAATCATATGGTTAAAATTTAAATAAATTAAATTGGGATATGGGAAATTAATAATGGAAGTTGTTGGCTCTTTTTATTTAATATGTAAGTGATGTGTAAGTGTGTGTAAGAATTGTATAAGTCAGATTTTGGAGTAAGAAACACTCCACCTCTTTGCAAATTTGAATTTTCCTTGGGGGTTGTTTTTGGAGGCTTGTGGGACAAATAAAACTTGTCTCATACCTCTAAATTTAATTTACCAACCATACCTATGGTTGGAAGGCTGATTGTAGACAATTTTAATGCATTTTATAAATCATGTTGCATTGTTTTGATTGCACTCTCTTACATTTTATTTAATTTGTTGTCCCTTGAGGTGTGGGCTTTTTGGAGTGTGCAAGTAACTTGTCATATTTTCACCCACCTCTTTATTGTGCTTGGGAGAATGAAATTTTGTCTTTTGTGTTTGAGTTTGAGGATGTTTGATGTGACAACCTACATGGATCCACATCATCCTCTCTTCTATAAAATTCAAAATCTCTTGTTTTTTTGGGGTTGTTGAATCATTTTGCAACTTCTTTGGGGCACATTTTCTTGTGTTGGAGCTCTTGTTTTTGGAGGAATTTTGGAGAAAGCTTTGCATGCTTGGGAGATTGTTGTTTTAGGACTATGTTTTGGGCATTGAAGCTTGCTGTTTGGAAACAAAAGCTACCATGGAAAGGTAGGAGTTTAACTCTTATTTTATGTTGCTATTTTTTTGTTGTGTGTTGTGTGAATGGTGAATGTTTTATTTACTTTTGTTGGCTGGTTGGGTAGATTGCCATAGGAATGGTTTAGGAGAAGGCTATGGGGAATCCATGTGGGGGAATAAGGGAATGCCATTGGAATCAAAATTTAGTGGAGGGACTTTGGACTTGGGATCCACCATGGAAAAGAAATAGCTTGCATTTCTTACTTTGGGGGCATAAGGAAATTTGTGTGGGACATAATGAGGTATTTTTGGGGGCATAAGGACATGTGTGTGATGAATTAATTCGGTGGTTTGTTACGGGTGGATGTCCAAATTCCCATTTAGGAGGCATAAGCAGCTTCCCCCATAGACCTTGCTCCTTTGGCTTGCATGATCAAGCCCGAGTTTTGTTTTGATTGTTTTCAAATGCGATTTTATAGATGTTGTTTTTGTTTAGACTGTATTTTTAAATGAATTATGCATGTTGAAAGAATGTTGTGTGTTGTGGAAGCTAGTTTTTGCCATGGGTTGAATTACACCTCTTATTGTATTTTGGTTGGGGCTCGGGGCCAATGATGAAGGAAGATTCTCCTTTCATTGGATGTCTTGGTTGGGTGGAGAGCATTGCCTTTCCCCCTCTTTTGTTGTGATCAAATTGGAAGAAAATAGAAGTTGCATGTTGCTGTTCTGGAGCAAAGGAAAATGTAGTTATGCCAACCCCTTGTGAAAAAAATTCTTGTGTGATCCTTTCCCACTTGAAGTGGATGAAATTGTAACATTTGTATTGTGAAGAAAAGATGTATGTAATTTTATTATGAAGTTGTACATTCAAATGTGAAGGATAATTATATTATGTCTGTTATTGGAAAGAAAGAATAGAAATGTGTTATTTGCATTCAAAACTTGGAAAGATGTAAGGATGTATTCCATTTGAATTAATAAAGAATTACAAGACCTACTCTCATATGCATTGTTGGATTGAATTCAATGTTTCATTGTATGGCTAAAGAGATAGTTAGATCTTTGTTTGGAAAGAAGAAATGCACATGGAAACAATGTTGTATTTTTGGAAATGTGTAAAATTGAAATTTAGTATTTTTTTAAATCTAGAATGGTTTGTTTAAAAAATCTTGAATGTATTGAATTAGTTTAGAAATGAAATACCACACTTAAATGATAAAACTAATTTACAGATCTAAAAGAAATAGATCTTTGTTGTAAATATATAAACCGACAATAAATTCAATAAAATGCACAGTTTGGACCTGCACATAATAATAAACTTGAAAATGATATAATTTAGCATGTTAAGACATCAAGGAACTCAAGTTGACAAAGAACACTTAAGAAAAAATTTTAAAACATTCATTGAGTCCAATCCCTTTTATAGTCATTTTCTGTCAATTGATGGAAAAATGTAAATTGAAAATCAAACAAGTGAAATTTACCTTCCTAAAACACTATAAATCCTCCCTAGAACAATCCTCCATATCTGTTTGGCATGTTGAGTGAAGGAGGAGATCAAATTGAATCAAATTTATAAGTTGGAAATTACCTGTTTGTTAATTAAAAGCCTCGCAGATCGTTTTTGTAAAAATTCCTCTTAAACTTTTTCAAAATGTAAAATTTATGATTGTTGTGTAAAGAGGGCAACGAAAGTCCTCGTTTTCCCAAAACCGAGCTTTTAACTCAAGTTATGACCCTTTGAAGTTTTCCTCCTTGGCGGAAAAAATTGGTAAACTTTTTTCCGACGGGCCCATGGTCCGAAAATTTCCCTTTGAAAACTTAGAAAAATGTTGGAAAACTTTTGGGAAATTTTTTAACATTTTTCCACCACCCCACCTACCCGCAACCAATCAGAAGCTTCCACGTGGCCTCACGAGCCAATGACAGAGGCATGACACCTTTTCTTCCTTTGCACTTTTTGAAAATTTTGGAAAATTTTCTTAACGTTCCCCACATCCCTACCAGCCCACTAAATACAGCCGCCACGTGGCTGCCATGGTACAGAGAGGGTGGAAATTTTTCAACTTAATCCCTTTGTGAAATTAACTTTTGGAAAAAAATTATATTTCCCGCATCCCATGCCAACTCGCACCAATAGGATGCTCCCACGTGGCTCGACAAATTTTGTTACTTAATATTTTTTTACCCCTTTGGAAAAATTTCTTAAAGTTCTCCACCGCCCTAGAGACCCACAACCAATGGATGGCTACTATTATTGCAAATCAGTAGCACCCCGGATGCAAATCAAGGTTCTAAGTTGATGTTCGGGGCATCCGCAGGTGTGATTGCACAACATTGAAACCTCTCTCCAAGTGTGGAACTTGCAAGATGAGAGAGGAATCTCCAGATTAGAGGTTGTTTCCTCAAACTCCTCCGATTAGATCTATATTTGCACAATTGCAGAGGTTGATTCTAATTTTATCCTAATTTGCAAGGAGACGAGGATAAGAAATGCAAAAATTGAAACTAAAGCGATAAGGGTGATACACCAAAGGAGTGGTGAGCACTTCTTGTTCATGCAAATTGACACAAATCAGAAGCGCAACATAAAACATCATGCACAAAGTTGATAAGCTATAATCAAGAGTTTGAAATGAAGCAAACAACACATACAAAGGACTGAAAGCATTCACAGAGCCTGCATTGTGATTTTCAACATCAAAATCCTTGTATTCCAACACCAAAGAGGCAGAAAAACCTATTACAATCCCCGTAAGGTCTAATACTTCCAAAATCACTTGTTGAAAGTGAAAACAGAAGCTTACTATGCAAAAAGGTGGTCATCCTTGAAAAATGAGCCAAATCGCTTTTACAGTGCATGGGTCAAGCCCAAGAGAGAGAAAACGTGAAAAAACATGGGAGCCATTCCCCATTGACCAAAATGCATTAAAAACAACATGAAGGTCCTTACAAACCCATGCCCGACATTTTTGACCATCTTTGGAGAATAATGCGACCCATTTTACATTAAAGTTGGTTGTTGAAATGTCAATTTTGTCCATGGGTGCGTACAGAAGTGTTTTTGATTTTCTCCTCCAAATTGAACCAAAATTCAAAATTAACCATGGAAACTTGTAGAGAATGTCACCAACTTTCCATTGATATAAAGAACGCTTGAAAATCGAGCTCTGGATCGAAAGATATGGCGATTTGAAGTTTTAGGCCAAAAACAGGCCAAAATCAGATCGCTTTGATATTTTTGACCTGGACACGTGGCGAGTTCTGATTGGCTGCGGACCTTGCAAGGGAAAATTTCCCACAAAAAATCCACCGAGCCATAACTTGAAAAATATGTGGAGTTAGGAGGAAAACTTTACCTTTCTGGAAAGATGAGAAAGAGCTCTATCCAATGGTGTCATTTCCAGAAGGTTTTGAGTGCCTAAAACATAAAAATTTATGACTGAGGCACAATAGAAGGAAAGAATGAAAGGGAGTTAGCCACAAAATGAGTAGGGGGCACATTTGGATAACAACTTTGGTGACTCAGAGGGGTCATCTACCTGCTGGATGAATGATCAGTAGAGTTCAAGTAATCCATTAGACATGGAGTCATGAGTAGTAGCCTAAAAACTGATCTGAACTTTGAAAACTTCCCTCTGAACCACTTGAATCCCATGGACATGGAGTTTTTCCCACCAAAATTCCATCAAAATGAACTATGCAAGAGCAAAACCAGCAACACCAAAACTATGTACAACCTGAAATCATACATGTTCCAAATGGAACATGCGAGTGTGCACAAGCACTTCTTCTATTGAAAGCTAACCTACCTACTCTACTCTAGCTGGAAGCAAAGGTGAGCTAAACGAACCCCGCAATCTGGTTATGCAAAATAGCTTCTTTTCTTTAAAATTGGCAGCCATGCAAATGATTTGGAGCTGAGTATGGCTGATTAGATGAGTGGAAAATCAACAAGAAGCTAGTCTTCTACCCAAATTAGCAAGGTGTCAACTAAAAACAAATCCAATACCTCTTTTAGTTGCTCGCATTTGGATTGGAGAGGTATGACAGCTGATCCTTGGAACTTTACACTCATCCTCATGCTTAGAAGCAAGCATGACTAGTTATGGCTTCTCCTTTGGCTCCAATGAAGCCAAATACCTAATTAGGCAAGGTCTGATCCGTTGAGTATGCCCATAATTCTAATTTTCAATTCCAAGAATGGAGTTCTCTTGTAGACCTTGAATGGATGGTGTGGAAGCAATGGTAGAACGCTTCACGCCCTTTCTCTTCCTCCAATGAAGGACATGAAAGATTAAAATCTTCCAATCTTGGTTCCAAAGAGCTTATATAAGATGCAGGATGCTACAAATGAATACTCTCCCCATGACAAGAGGCTCTTGTGTTTGGAAGATGGATGTTGAAAGAGAGAATGGTGGAAACTCAACCGGTTCTTCTTCATCAAAACAATCCTCCAAATCGACAGGTAAATTGCCTCATTCTTTGTCCCGCTGCAAATTTTCAACCTATCCCATGGCGTTCTCTTGATCTACAACTTGATCACCATGGTTTCTTTCATCCTCTAGCATTGAGTTTGGGGATCAAACTCTTCTTGAGACTAGAACTTGAGAGAGATGAAGTAGAGAGAAGAAGCGAAGGTTCTTCTATAACCCGCTTTGTGCTCAAAGCCTTTGGATCTACACTTTTCTCCCCCACATCTAGAATGTGCTCCTCTTTTTAGATTTGGAGCAGCTTCTCCTTCCTCTTGCTGTCCCTCATGACTGATTTTTGCAATTTGAATTGGATCAGCATTTCCTTCAAATAGGGTGCCAACATGGACACTATATTCTAAACAAATTGATTGTTGATCGCAACTCCTTTTGCTCTTCTTCGCTGCAAAAAAATTAGTCCCGACCACCATTTGTTCTTTAACTCCAACCTCTTCGAAGCTTTCATCAAAGCAAAGGGATCTTCTTCATCCCAAATTTAAGAGCCCAACTCTTCAAAATTTTAATTTCTTCATCCTTGTTTGGCTTCTTTTTGCTGTCCTTCATGACTGATTTTTGTAATTTTTGTGGTGGTGGAGGAGGTAAAACCTCTTATTTATTTGGAGGAGAGGGTGTTTAATTTAGCTCTTGTGGAGGGGATGACTGTTTGGAAGGGAAAAGGACATAAGAATTGAGATGAGGTGGAAGACTAGGGGGTGGAGAAATGGATTCAACACTGGGACAACGAGATGGAGAGTTTAAAAGTTGACACTCTTTGAGATAAAATAGATTGGGAAAGAGGAAAAGAAAAGGCATGAGATGGTGTGCTTACCCATTGACAAGGTTGCTAAATATTCCTCTCATACACCTCTATTCCTTTAATTCACTTTGTAAGCAATGGCAAGTGTTGCAATCATGAAGTCAAGCTTCTCTTGAGGGTCTGTAATGCCTGGGAAAGGTCCCACCCATGGACAGGTGCTCCACAACCGATTCCAAATGCTTTCATTTGTGCTTGAGCCCTGGATTGCACCATGTTTACCTCCATCTTTAGGATTTTCTCTAACAGACCAGCATCTTGCATCTGATTGTCTTCATTGTATGCACACCCTTGCTCTTGGAAAGCTCCATAGCCAAACTGATTTTGAATTTGTTCAAAATGCTGATTTGGAGGATTTAAAAAACATGTTGGAGGTGGGAAACATTGCTGCTATTGTAAATGTGAGTTCCATGATGGAAATGAAGTCATGATTGCACAACTTCATGGAATGGAAAAGAATGAAAGAGATGGAAAGAATAATGGATGGAAATGGATGAAAAATAGGTCTACAACTTCATAAATGGGTTGTTGATCAGATGGAGTCGCCAGATGTGTTTGCAAGTGCCTCCAAAGGCTAAAATCTTCATAGGAACACACCAACCTACAAAAGATGAAGTGGAAGACCTCTAAGGTCCCACCCGGCATGCCAAAACTATTGTTGTAAATCAGCAGCACCCCTGGATGCAAATCAAGGTTCTAAGTTGATGTTCAGGGCATCTAGTGTGATTGCACAACATTGAAACCTCTCTCTAAGTGTGGGACTTGCAAGATGAGAGAGGAATCTCCAGATTAAAGGTTGGTTCCTCAAACTCCTTTGATTAGATCTATATTTGCACAACTGCAGAGGTTCAAATTCTAATTTTATCCTAATTTGCAAGGAGACAGGGATAAGAAATGTAAAAATTGAAACTAAACTGATAAGGGTGATACACCAAAGGAGTGGTGAGAACTTCTTGTTCATGCAAATTGACACAAATCATAAATTTCAACATAAAACATCATGCATAGGTTGATAAGCTGTAATCAAGAGTTTGAAATGAAGCAAACAACACATACAAAGGACTGAAAGCATTCACAGAGCCTGCATTGTGATTTTCAACATCAAAATCCTTGTATTCCAACACCAAAGAGGTAGAAAAACCTGTTACAATCCTTGGAAGGTCTGATACTTCCAAAATCACTTGTTGAAGGTGAAAATAGAAGCTTCTTTGTGCAAATAGGTGTTCATCCTTGAAAAATGAGCCAAATCTGGCTTTTACAGTGCATGGGTTGAGCCCAGGAGAGAGAAAACATGAAAACATGTGGGAGCCATTCCCCATTAACCAAAATGCATTAAAAATAGCATGGAGGTCCTTACAAACCCATGCCCTGACATTTTTGACCATGCTGGAGAAGAATGCGACCCATTTTACATTAAAATTGGTTGTTGAAACGTCAGTTCTGTCCATGGGAACGTACCAGAAGCATTTTTTGATTTTATCCCTCAAAAATAAACCAAAATTTAAAATTGACTATGGAATCTTGTAGATAATTTCACCAGATTTCCATTGATATAAAGAACGTGAAAATCTGAGCTCTAGATCGAAAGTTATTGCGATTTGAAGTTTTAGGGCAAAAACAGGCCAAAATCGGATCGCTTTGATATTTTTGACCTGGACACGTGGCGAGTTCTGATTGGCTACAGACCTTGCAAGGGAAAATTTCCCACAAAAACTCCACCGAGCCATAACTTGAAAAATACGTGGAGTTAGGAGGAAATCTTTACCTTTCTAGAAAGCTGAGAAAGAGCTCTATCCAATGGTGTCATTTCTAGAAGGTTTTGAGTGCCTAAAAAGTAAAAATTTATGACTGAGGCACAATAGAAGGAAATAATGAAAGGGAGTTAGCCAAAAAATGAGCAGGGGGCACATTTGGATAACAGCTACCATGTGGCTACCTTAGGCGAGGTGGAGGCATGGGGTTGTTTTTTCCTTTGCGCATTTAACCCGAAAGTCAAAAATTCAATGTGTCCCTAGCGGTTCATTTTACCCGCACCAACCGTGAGCTGGCACGTGTCCCCGACGGTCTCATGGGGGCATGGGTGCAAGATATATTTTTTTCCCCACATGGGAAAAATTGTAAATACCACCCCGCAACCTGCCATCCCGATAAAAAAATGGGTTTCTTTCCCCTCTTGACACGTGTCCCCTTGGGGGAAATGTTAACCCCTAAAGTCTGCTGACCATAACTAGAGTTTTACAAGGATTTAAAAGGACTTCTTTATATCACATAGGAAAGGTGAGAAAATTTCCTATCCAATGGAAATGATTTAGGGAAAATTTTAAAGTGTTAAATGTGAGAAAAATAAATTTGAAACTATGAGTCTGTTAGAGAGTGGGTATGGGGATAAATTACCCCGAACCTAATTGAAACTTCTAACCCTAAAATTTGGCCCTGTGACTCTCGATAATGGCTAACAAAAGAAAAGTTTGTTTTAGTGGATTTGTTTTTTTCTAGAAACTATGAGTGGTAGTTGTAGCCTTGTAACCTAGTTGTCAGACACTCTTAATCGAGTTTTGGGAGTGGGTAGGTGAGACCTTACTCGATGATGATTTTTTTCCTCACCGTAATTAAACCCTGCTCTTTTCCTAGATCTTATGGAATTAAATACCTTGGGTATTTAATTATTTTGGTCCCTTAACCCTAAAATTCTAATTAGGGAATATTTAGGTAAAATGTCAATGTAATCATGATTAAATTAATCCCTAAGGAGATTTGAGCTAGGAGTGGATTACTACACTTTTATTAATGTGGAATTAGTAATTATTGTAATGGGAAAAGTTATCATTTGAAATTTAATTGTCTTTGAGACTTTGGTCGTTAACTCCTAATAAATAAAATAAAATAAAAATAAAAAATAAAAATTATTCCATAATTTTCTAACTAAACCTAGGTTGTTCATGGGTATTAAGTGGGTTGTTTTTTAGTGGACATAACACTTGGTATCGAGAGAAGTGGTTCAAATTCTTGTGCCATTGGGAAAACTAGAAAAAACTTGAGACATGAACCGTAAACCTAGCAAAATTTTGAATCTAAGAAAAACAAACTTGTTTGAAAATTGAAGAAGAAATAAGTATGGACAAATATTACATTAATCATCCATTTGAACCGCTTAATTAAAATCATAATAGAATAATAAGTTTTTTGGGTTTTTGTGCTTGTTTAGTGGAATTTTGTCTAAACCCAAGTAACTAAGAATCTTAGATTAAATTGATTTTGGTGAAATTCTAGTATAATGAGAACTTGGTTCCCCTTTGAAAATGTATTGTTTTACAAGTCCTAAAACTTGATTTAATTGTATGATGCGTTAAGCCCTTTGTTGAGACCCTTATTTTTGATGTTGTTGGAATGATAAGTTATATGGTGATTCTTGTAGTTAGTGTTATCCAAAATTTGCCCACCTCATTTTTGTGGCTAACTCCTTGTGTTCATGCCTCTCTTGTGCCTCAATCCAAATTTTTGATTTTAAGGCACTCAAGGCTTTCTAGAAATAGCACCATCAGATAGAGCTCTCTCTCGATTTCTAGAAAGGTAAATTTTTCCTCCTAACTCCTTATATTTTTCAAGTTATGGCTCGGCAGAGTTTTTGTGGAAAATTTTCCCATTTGAGGCCCGCAGCCAATAGGAAGCTGCCACGTGGCAGAGGAGTTCGGGGGTCGGAGGAAAATTGGAAATTTTTGCTAAGTTTTGGTAAATTTTTCAAAGGCCAAAACCAGCCCGCATAGCCGCGTGGCCCAATGGCAAAGTGAGCCATGTGTCTTCGTGGATCAAAGGGGCGCTGGGAGAAAATGGGAAATTTTCCCAAAGTATAAAAAGGTCAAATTTTCAAAGAAAAACCCGTGGAAAAGAGAAGGAGAGAGAATTCCAAAGTGAATCAGAGCTTGCCATGTGGCATCCGACCAATGGAGCACGGGAATTTTGAAATTTTTTTCCAAAGACAAAAAAAGGTGAAATTTGAAATTTTTTCCCGCCGATCTGTTTTTGGGCCATTTTTGCCCTAAATCTTCAAACGATCATATCTTTTGATCCGAGCTCGGATTTTCATGTTCTTTATATCATTGGAAATATGTTAAAATTATCTACATGATTCCATGGTCAATTTATAATTTTGGTTCAGTTTGAGAGAGAAAATTCAAAAATAGTTCGTACGTGTCCATGGCTAAAAATGACATTTCAACAATCAAATTTAATACAGAATGGGTTGCATTCTTCTCCAATATGGTCAAAAATGATAGGGTATGGGTTTTAAGGTCCTCCATGCTATTTTAATGCATTTTACATCAATGAGGGATGGCTCCCATGTGTTTTTCACTTTTCTCTCTCCTGGGCTCGACCCATGTACTATAAAAGCCAGATTTGGCTCATTTCTTCATGGTTGAACACTTTTTGGCATTGAAAACTTCTTATTTCACCTCCAACAAGTGATAGTTGTAAGAATCGAGACCTTTTCACAGTTTGTAACAGATTTATACCTCTTTGATGGTGGAATACAAGATATTTTTACATGGAATTGATAGTGCAAACTCTGTGAATGCTTTTAGTCCTCTGTTTGTATTGTTTTACTTCATTTTAAGACCTCTAATTACATCTATCAGTTTGTGTATGTTTTCCCTTGTTGCATTTCATGAATTTGTGTCTATTTAGATGGAAAAAAATGGTTCACCACTCCTTTTGGTGCATCACCATCTTTAGTTTAGTTTCATTTTTACATTTTTATCCCTGTCTCTTGCAATCTAGGGTAGAATTAGGATTAGAACCCTCTGTAGTTGTGTAAAATATATATATAAATCAGAGGATTTTGAGGAACCAACCTCTATTCTAGAGATTCCTCTCTCATTTTCACAAGTCCCACACTTAGAGAGAGGTTTCCATGTTGTGCAATCACACCTGGATGCCTAAAACATCAATTCGGAGAACCTTGATTTGCATCCAGGGTGCCTGCTGATTTGCAACAACAGTTTTGGCACACGGTGGGACATTAGAGGTCTCATTTTTATTGCAGCAAAGTTGATGTGCATCTGCTGCAATTTTCTTGCTTGAAAAGAGCTATAATTTGCACATCTGGCGACTCCAAGGGGAAGAATCAATTGGTTTCAGCAGTGCAGGCCTGAAAACTCATGAGAAGAATCACTACAAGGTCAAGAGTTGGAGAAGAAGAAGTGTTGTTTGAATACCTGCAGTTATCTCCAAGAGTAAGGCAAAGTGGGAGGAGAATCCAAAGGTCTCCATCTCCACCAAACAGAACTCTCTCAACTCCTCCACCTGGTAGGCCTTTCATTCAATCAACAAGGGTTCTAAGGCCAATTAGAATGGCACAAAACAACCCCTATGTCAATTTCACTGGCAGCAGCCCACTTGCTCTCAATGCACAACATCCAATTCCAATTGCAGCCTTGAAGAACATTCCATACTTCACTGGAGAGAATCAGACTACTCCAGGTGATCATGTTAAAGACATTGCCAACCTTTGTGTAATTCATGAAATCAATGAGATGCAAGTGGCTGTCAAGTTGTTGGCATCTTCATTCAAGGGGAAAGCATTGCAATGGTTTAGAAGCCTTGGAGCTGGTTCAATCACAAATTGGAATCAGTTGTGTATAGCACTTCATGAGCAATTTGGAGAGAAGGGAGACAACTTGTCTCTTTTGGAGTAGCTGACAACCATCAAGAGAGCTCCCAATGAGCAGCTGACCGATTTTAACTTCAGATTTCAAAAGACTTGGGAGAGAATTCCAGTGGCAGTCAAGCCAACAGAAGGTGCTTTTCTCTACTATCTCAAAGCTCTAAATTCTAATATTTCTATGTTGATTCAGTCCATGGGAGGCATAACTATCCCTATGGCTTATAGCATTGCCATTAGGGCTGAAAATTGTTTGATCCAAGCTGGCAAACTTGCCCCTAGACCTCCCATGCCATTGTTTCCAAGTTTAGAGAGTCCAAACACCAATCAAGCACCTAATTTGACTCCTTCTCCCACTCCCAGAAATCAGAGTTCAAATGAAGCTTCTACTTCATCTCCAAGTGCCCCAAATGAGCTTCAAGAAGTCATGAAGCAACTGCAAAACCTAGGCAATGAGCTGGTTACTCTCAAGAGGCAACAAGCCCAAGGTTTTAGACCTTCTTACCAGCCCCAAGCTCAGCCTAACAGGCAGCCATACCAACCACAAAGACCACCTAATCCAGCTGCAAATATGAATCAAACAAGGCCTCCTGCCAATAGACCATTTCAGCCCTACAATCCAAATGCCATATCTGCCTCTAAGGCATTGGTGCCAACACAAAACAACATTGCTCAGGAGTATGACTGGTGTTTTCCATGCAATGACCCTTATAACCAATCCATGTGCTTTAATGGTGCTTTGAATCAAGCATTAATGGTGACAACTACTAGTGTGGAGGGTGAGGGCAGTCAAGGAAACAGCCAACAACAAGAAACATTCCAACAATAATCAGCCCTAAATGACACCACGTTGGTACATTGGCAAGCGGATGATTTTGTGGCATGAATCGGGGAGTTTCCCAAGGTGTTGTAGCCAACACAAGGTCAAAAGGAGGAATTTGGGTGAAGAACAGCCATTGGCTCCAACCAATCCACAACCTTCCATGGCTCCACAAATGGTGTGGCAAGCAAAATCCAATTTCAAATGCATAAGGGCAGCCAAGAACAGCTCCTAGACCAACTCAAATACCAGCTTATTGTTGCCCATGTGCAAGGAGTGAATGTACAAGCAAAGGGTCAATAAAGAGATCCTTCATCACCATTCAAGATCATTGATCGAGATGAAGAAGACAAATGTTAATATATCAATGTGGGAATCCCTATCTATCCCGTGCCAAAGAGACTTGTTACAAGCTGCCGTGAAGGTGGCCAACTTCGAATCAACAAGTTCGGATGCAAGAGAAAGTGCTCACAAATGCTTCCTGACCCTGAGGGAAATCATGGAGGACAAAGAAGGTAAAATGTTGAAGCCCCCTCCTTTCTATGTTTCATTAATCATTGGAAATCAGTTAGTGCACAATTGCATGATAGATTATGGGGCAAGTCTCGGTGATGCCTAAACAAATAGCTGATCGGCTAGGGCTCCAAGATGAAACCATATCCAAAGGGGTAGTGCAATTTGGATGGGGGATAGCATATAACAATCAGATTGGGGTGATTAGAAACTTGATTCTTACCTTGCATGCATGTCCAAATGTTGTTGTTTTACAAGATGTATCAGTCATAGACCTTCCACCACTCTTTGCCCTATGCTTGTCAAGGGACTTCACAACCAAGATTGGGGGATATTTGTCTGCTGATTGGTCACACATGCTGTTCAGAATGAGGTATGGAACTAAGGCTACAATCAGGTCTGAACCTATTGCAAACTTTCACATTAAGCCTTACACTCCAAATCAGATCAACGCCAATTGTTCGTAATTTGATCAAGAAGACCACCCAAGCACCGATGAAGCTGACACCAAGGTTGGAAGCATCCCAGATCTAACTCTTGATGAATGGGCAAACAAGGTACATGCTTTTGATCCTTATCAAGAAGTGGAAGAATCTGAGCTAGGGGTCTATTGTATACATGAAGAAAATCAGCCTATTCGTAACATCACCAAGCCAAACCACAAGGATGACAATGAGGTATGGCAGCTGTTTTTTGATGGATCAAGAAGTAGACAAGGTGCAGGAGGTGGAGCCATGCTTGTTTCACCTCAAGGAGTAAGGTACTATTCAGCTTTTAGATTTCAGTTTGCATGCTCCAATAACATTGCTGAATATGAAGCCTTAGTGCAAGGGATGCATTGGCAAATCAAGAAGAAAATAAAGAACTTGCAAGTCTTTGGTGACAGTGAATTGATAGTAAATCAGGTCAAGGGACAACATGCTTCAAAGAATGATTTACTCAGTGCTACAAGAACAGGTGTGGGACCTCATGGAATATTTTGAGGGTTTTGGCATTAAATCCATTCCTAGGAAAGAGAATCAAGCTCTACACAAAGCTTGCAACAATAGGGGCAGCCTTTGACATTGTGGAAAGCATTCAACAAGAAAAGGTACAACCAAACATCCACGTGATTGTGAGGCCTTCAGTGCCAGATAACAATGTCAGTTGGCAAGTGTTTGAGAATGACCAGAAAATCATCCATTTCTTGCAAGAAGAAGCCGAGTTCTCAGCTAAGAATCAAGAAAAATTGGAACAAGCAGTATGGTGACCAAGTGGTATAGCTGAGAACTAACAAGCTGCCCAAGGGACTTATCACTTTGGAGTCCATTTTTAATCCCAATGATCAGTTTAGAAAGGAGAAAGCAAACATTCAGGTCAAGAGAGAGGATTCAGTATCCATCTTGGTAGAAGAGAACAAACCATTGCAAATTGGAAAGATGACAACTGATCAAGAAAGGTATGAGTTCGTACAGCTGTGTCAAGAGTTCCCTGATGTGTTTTCATGGAGCTATGAAGATTTGAAAGGTTTCAATCCCAACTTAGCTCAGCATACCATTGAATTGGATCCAAATACTAAGCCTGTCAGTAGAAACAAAGACCAGTCAATCCACACATGGAGCCTCTCATGAGGAAAGAATTGGACAAGCTGATTGAGTCAAGAATCATATTCCCAATCAAGCATTCTAGTTGGGTTGCCAACTTGGTTCCAGTCAGAAAGAAGAGTGGAGAGATCAGATTGTGTGTTGATTTCAGAGACTTAAATAGAGCATCTCTCAAGGACCATTACCCACTCCCTTCCATGGAGCAAATCTTGCAAGTTGTGGCTGGCTCCAAGAGGTTTTCACTACTTGATGGCTACTCCGGCTACAATCAGATTATGGTGAAGGAAGAAGACCAGTTCAAGATAGCCTTCACAACCAAATGGGGGACTTTTGCATACAGGAAGATGCCATTTGGGTTGTCCAACGCTGGTGCTACCTTCCAAAGAGCAATGGACATGGCGTTCAAAGGTTTGATTAACAACGTGGTGCTGATTTACCTTGATGATATCACTATTTTTCCAAAAATGCAGCAGACCACCTCTCTCATTTGAGACAAGTTTTCACGAGGTGTAGGAAATTTGGAGTGTCTTTAAATCCTAGAAAGTGTATCTTTCTTGCACATGAAGGAAATCTCCTTGGCCATATTGTCTCCAAAGAAGGATTAGCAATTGTTCCAGAGAGGGTTAAAGCCATAAGAGCACTACCATTACCAAGCCACAAGAAATCCCTTCGAGTTTTTAGGGAGGATAAACTTTGTTCAGAGGTTTGTCCCAAATTTTGAAGCCCTTGTCAAGCCCATCACCAAAATTTTAAAGAAGAGCATGGATTTCAAGTGGACAATGAAGGCAAGGAGAGTTTTGAAGCAATCAAAGAAGCCATTTCTCAAGCACCAACTCTCATCAACTGAAATTCTCCAAGGATTTCATCCTCTATGCATTTGGAGGTAATGACAATATTTCTTCCTTTTGGTACAGCAGAACAAGGATAATGATGAGCAGGCAATTGCCTTCTTCACCAGAGCCTAGATGACTATGAGGTGAAGTACTCTTTTATTAAGAAGCATGTGCTGGTAGTAATCGAAGCTTGAAGAAATTCAAGCATTTAGTCTCGAACAACAAGGTCCAGTTGCTAGTCTCACATGCTGGGGTTAAGGACTTCCTCCTCAACAAAGATTTGAATGAGAAAAGGGTAGGTTGGATCACCCGTGTCATGGAGTATGACATTGAGATCAAGATCACCAATCCGGTAAGAGGGAAAGGATTGTGTGAGCAGCTGGTTTTGGGAAGCAAAAAGAAGTATGCAATGAAGAAGAGGTTGCTTTGACATCCTGGGTGACAGCCATGAGCCAAGTGGAAATCAAGAAGAAGACAATGCTGCCATCACTTCTTGCTAGACCCAAGGTATTATACACTTCCTAAGCACAGGCCTCTATCCCTCGGAGATGAACAAGACCCAAAGAAGACACTATCTTCAGATTGCAGGCTATCCCATATGCCATTGTT
>CM031243.1:228456572-228481572 GCA_018340775.1 Taxus wallichiana var. yunnanensis | reverse complement strand
CATTTCCTTGTCCGTGTGCGTGTGGGTGTGCGTGTTCGTATTCATGTGCGTGTGGGTGTGCATGTGTGTGTGTGTGTGTGCATGTGTGCGTGCGTGTGCGTGTGCATTCAAGTGCTTGTAGGTGTGCGTGTGCGTGTGCATTCAAGTGCGTGTAGGTGTGCGTGTGCGTGTCCCTAAGCATGTGTGTGTACGTGTGCCTAGCGTGTGCGTGTGCATGTGCTTGTGCATGTGTGTGTGTGCGTGTGTGAAAAAGTAGGTGTGCATGAGTGTGCATGCGCGTGTGCATGTGTGTGCGTGTGCATGTACGTGTGCATGTCGTGTGTGTGTGTGTGTGTGTGCGTGTGCGTGTGTGTGTATGTGCGTGTGCGTGTGCGTGTGCATGTGTGTGTGCATGTGTGCATGTGCATGTGCGTGTGCTTGCGTATTCAGTGGTGTGTGTGTGTGTTTTAATTTGTGGGTGTTTGTGTGTGCACGTGTGTGTGCATGCGTGTGTGTGTGTGTGCGTGTGTGTGTACGTGTGCGTGTGCATGTGTGTGTGCGTTTGCGTGATTGTGTGCATGCGTTTTTGTGTGTGTGCGTGTGTGTGCAGTGTGCATCTGAGTGTATGTATGTGCGTGCACGTGTGCCTTTGCTTGTGCGTTTTCTTGTACGTGTGCATGTGGGTGTTCGGGTTCGGGTGGGTATGTGTGTCCGTGCGTGTGTTCCGGTGTGCATGCGTGTGCGTGTGCACGTGCATGTGCGTGCGAGTGCGTGTGCGAGTGCGTGTGCATGTGGATGTGCGTGTGCGTGTGGATGTGCATGTGCATGTATGCGTGTGTGTGTGCATGCAGTGTGCATGTGCATGTGCGTGTGTGCATGTGTGCGTGCGTGTGCATTAGTGTGCGTGTAGGTGTGCGTGTGCGTGTGCCTGTGCGTGTGTGTGTGCGTGTGCGTTTGCGTGTGCCTAAGCGTGTACGTGTGTATGTGCGTATGCGTGTGCGTGTGCGTGTGCATGCAAGTGGGTGTGCATGTGCATGTGTGTGTGCATGTGCGTGTTCAAGTGGGTGTGTGTGTGTCCCGTGCGTGTGTTTGGTGTGAATGCGTGTGCGTGTGCGCGTGTGTGTGCTTGTGCATGTGTGCACGCGAGTGCGTGCGTGCTGCGTGTGCAAGTGCGTGTACGTGTGCGTATGCTTGTGGATGAGCATGTGTGTGTGCGTGTGCGTGTACGTGCAAGTGGGTTGGCATGTGCATGTGTGTGTGCATGTGCGTGTTCGGAGTGGGTGTGTTTGTGCGTGCGTGTGTTCCAGTGTGAATGCGTGTGCGTGTGCTTGTGCATGTGCATGCGAGTGCGTCTGTGCCTGCGTGTGCGAGTGCATGTACGTATGTGTGTACGTGTGCGTATGCGTGTGGGTGAGATGTGTGTGTGCGTGTGCGTGTGCATGTGCATGTGCATATGTGTGTGTGTGTGCATGTGGGTGTGCGTGTGCATGTGTGTGTGCGTGTGCCTGCTAAGCGTGTGCGTGTGTGTGCGTGCACGTGTGCGTGTGCGTTTGCATTTGCGTGTGCATGTGCGTGTGTGTGTGCGTGTGCGTGTACGTGTGTGTGTGCGTGCAAGTGGGTGTTCATGTGAATGTGTGTGTGTGTGCTGACGTGCGTGCATGTGTGTGTGTGTGTGCGTGCGTGTGTGTGTGCTTGTGCGTGTGCATGTGCGTGTGCGTGTACGTGTGGGTGTGCATGTGCATGCATGTGCATACGTGTGCATGTGCGTGTGCGTGTGCGTGTTCATGTGTTGTGCAGTTCATGTGCATTTGTGTTTGCTTATGGGGTGTGCATGTGCGTGTGCATGTGTGTGTGCTTGTGCGTGTGCATCTTTTGTGTGTGCGTGTTTGGATGTGTGTGTGTATGTGCGTGTGCTTGTTTGTGTGTGTGCGTGTCCGTGTGGGTGTGCGTTAGCGAGCACGTGAGCGTGCGCGTGTGCGTGTCCGTGTGTGTCGCAGTGTGCTTTGTGCATGTGCGTGTATGCGTGTGTGTGTGTGCATGTGCATGCGAGTGTTCATGTGTGTGTGTGTGTGCGTATGCATTTGCGTGTGCATGTGCGTGTGCGTGTTCGTGTGTGTGTTTGTTTTCTTGTGTGTATGTCTGTGTGTGTGCGTGTGCGTGTGTGTGTCCATTCGAGTGTGCATGTGTGTGTGTGTGTGCGTGTGTGTGTATGTGTGCATGTGTGTCTACGTGTGCGTGTTCGTGTGCATGTGTGTATGTGTGGATGTGTGTGTGCTGCGTGTGCGTGTACATGTGTGTGTGTGTGCGTGTGCATGCGAGTGTTCATGTGTGTGTGTGCGTATGCGTTTGCGTGTGCATGTGCGTGTGCATGTTCATGTGCGTGTTTTCCGCTTGTGTGTGTGTCATGCGTGTGTGTGTCCATTCGAGTGTGCTTGTGTGTATGTGTGCGTGCGTGTGTGTGTGTGTGTGTGCGTGTGTACTGCGTGTGCGTGTGTGTGCATGTGTGTATGTGCGTGTGCGTGTGCATGCGAGTGTGTGTGCGTGTTCGTGTGCATGTGTGTGTGCTGTGTTTGGGTGCGTGTGTGTGTGCATGCGCGTGTGTGTGTGATTGCGTTTGCATGTGTGTGTGAGTGTGCGTGTGGGTGTGCGTGTGGGTGTGCGTGTGCGTGTGCGTGTGCTTGTGTGTGCATTTTCTTGTGCGTGTGTGTGTTAGTGTGTGTGTGTGTGTATGTGTGCGTGTGTGTGCATTTTCTTGTTCGTGTGCATGTGCGTGTGTGTGTGTGTGTTTGTTATCCAAAATGTGCCCCCTGCTCATTTTGTGGCTAACTCCCTTTCATCTTTCCTTCTCTTGTGCCTCAGACATAATATTTTGCTTTTTAGGCACTCAAAACCTTCTAGAAATGACACCATTGGATAGAGCTCTTTCTCAGCTTTCTAGAAAGGTAAAGTTTTCCTCCTAACTCCATGTATTTTTGAAGTTATGGCTCGGTGGAGTTTTTTGGGAAAATTTTCCCCTGAAAGGCCCGTGGCCAATGAGATGCTGCCACATGGCACCTAGAGTGGTGGAGCAGGGAAATTTTGGAAAATTTTCCAAATGACCAAAAAGGTGCAAAAATTTGAATTTTTGCCCGCCAACCCGATTTGGCCCTGTTTTGCCCTAAAACTTCAAATGGCCATATCTTTGAATCAGAGCTCGGTTTTTCACGTTCTTTATATCAATGGAAATATGGTGAAATTCTCTACAAGATTATAGGGTTCAATTTTGAATTTTGATGGATTTTGGAGAGAAAAATAAAAAAACCTCTACTGGCACGTGGTGATGAGCGAAATAACGTTTCAACCACTTTTTAATGAAGAATGGCTCGCATTCTCTCCCAAAGCATGGTTAAAAATGTCGGGAATGGGTCTATGAGGATGCCCATGCTGTTTTGAATGCATTTTGGTCAATGATTGAACCTCTCCCATGTTTTCCCACGTTTCTCTCTCCGGCTCGTCGCCCTTTGTAAAAGCCGATTTGGCTCATTTTCAAAGGGATTGAACATTTTTGTGTATTGCAGTCCCCTTTCTCACCTTGGAAGTGATTTTGGTGGAATATTAGACCTTTTCTAAGAACTGCAACTCATTTTTGCCTCCCAGGTGTTGTAATGCAAGTGATTTTGATGTTAAAATAACAATACAGGCCCTGTGATTAATTTTTCATCCTCTGCTGGTGTTGTTTGACTAATTTCTGATTCTTCATTACAATTTATCAGTTTGTGCATGTTGTTTTGTTGCATTTTATGAATTGTGTCAATCTGCAGAAGTGAGAAATGCTCACCACTCCTTTGGTGCATCACCTATTAGCATTAGTTTTAGCTTTTTTTGCATTCTCTATCTCTGTCTCCTTTGGAATTTAGGGTAGGGTTAGGAATATAGACCTCTGCAACTTGTAAGTGATAAATCTGACTCAGAGGAATTGAGGAACCAACCTCTAAACTAGAGATTCCTTTCTCATTTTACAAGTCCCACACTTGGGGAAAGGATTCAATGTTGTGCAATCACACTGGATGCTAGTATGATCAAACTAGAAATCTGATCAACATCCAGGGGGTGCTGCTGATTTGCAACAATAGTTTTGGCACGCTTGGTGGGACCTTAGAGGTCTTCATCTTCATTGCAACAAAATTGATGTGCATTTGTTGCAAGTTTCTTGCTTAAAAGAGCTATAAATTGCACATCTGGCGACTCCAAGGAAGAAGAATCAGCTGGTTTTAGCAGTGCAGACCTGAAAACTCATGAGAAGAATCACTACAAGGTCAAGAGCTAGAGAAGAAGAGGTGTTGTTTGAATATCTGCAATTATCTCCAAGAATAAGGCAAAGTGGGAGGAGAATCCAAAGGTCTCCATCTCCACCAAACAAAACTCTCTCAACTCCTCCACCTGGTAGGCCTTTCATTCAATCAACAAGGGTTCTAAGGCCAATCAAAATGGCACAAAACAACCCCTATGTCAATTTCATTGGCAGCAGCCCACTTGCTCTCAATGCACAAAATCCAATCCCAGTTGCAGCATTGAAGAACATTCCATACTTCACTGGAGAAAATCAGACCACTCCTGGTGATCATGTTAAGGATATTGCTAACATTTGTGCAATCCATGAGATCAATGAGATGCAAGTTGTTGTCAAACTATGCTGGCATCTTCATTCAAAGGGAAAGCTTTGCAATGGTTCAGGAGTCTTGCCTCAGGTTCTATTCAAAATTGGAATCAGCTATGTATAGCCCTCCATGAGTAGTTTGGGGAAAAGGGAGACAACTTGTCCCTTTTGGAGCAGCTGACAACTATCAAAAGAGCTCCCAATGAGCAGCTGACTGATTTTAATTTCAGATTTCAAAGGACTTGGGAGAGAATTCCAGTGGCAGTCAGGCCAACAAAGAAGGTACTTTTCTTTATTACCTTAAAGCTTTAAATTTGATATTTCTATGTTAATTCAGTCCATGGGAGGCACAACTATCCCCATTGCTTATAGCATTGCCATTAGAGCTGAAAATTGTTTGATTCAAGCTGGCAAGCTAGCTCCTAGGCCTCCAATGCCATTATTTCCAAGTTTAGAGAGCCCAAGTACTAGCCAAGTGCCTAATTTAGCTTCTATTCCCACTCCTAGAAATCATAATTCAAGTGAAGCTTCCACTTCATCTTCTAGTGCCTCAAATGAACTTCAAGAAGTCATGAAGCAATTGCAAAATCTAGGTAATGAGCTGGTTACACTCAAAAGGCAGCAAGCTCAAGGTTTTAGACCTTCCTTCCAGCCTCAAGCTCAAGCTCAGCCTAACAGGTAGCCATATCAACCCCAAAGACCACCCAATCCAGCTGCAAATCTAAATCAAGCAAGGCCTCCTGCCAACAAACCATTTCAGCCCTATAATCCCAATGCTACATCTGCATCTAAAGCATTAGTGCCAGTACAAAACAATATGGCTCAAGAGTATGATTGGTGTTTCCCATGCAATGAACCTCATAACCAGTCCATGTGCTTCAATGGTGCCTTGAATCAAGCATTAATGGTGACAACAACTGGTGTGGAGGGTGAAGGTAGTCAAAGAAATGACCAACAACAAGAAACATTCCAGCAGCAATCAGCTCCAAATGATACCACACTTGTAAACTGGCAGGCAGAAGATTTTTGTGGCATGAACCAGATAGTTTCCCAAAGTGTTGCAGCCAACACAAGGTCAAAGAGGAGAAATTTGGGTGAAGAACAGCCATTGGCCCCAAGTAATTCACGACCTTCTATCACTCCACAAACTATTGGCAAGCAAAATGCAATCCCAAGCACACAAGGACTGCCTAAAACAGTTCCTAGGCCAACTCAAATGCCAGTTGTTGCTGCCCATATACAAGGGATGAATGTGCAGGCCAAGGGACAGCAAAAGGATACTTCATCCCCATTCAATATCATTGATCAGATGAAGAAGACAAATGTAAACATATCAATGTGGGAATCACTATCTATCCCAGGCCAAAGAGATTTGCTACAAGCTGCCATGAAGGACTAGTCAACTTCAAATCAGCAAGTCCAAATGCAAGAGAAGGTGCTCACAAATGTTTCCCAGCCTGAGGGGAATCATGGAGGACAGTGAGGTAAGATGTTGAATCCCCCTCCATTCTATGTTTCATTGATCATTGGGAACCAATTAGTACACAATTGCATGATTGATTCCGGGGCAAGTAGTTCAGTAATGCCCAAGCAAATAGCTGATCAATTGGGAATTCAGTATGAAACCATATCCAAAGGGGTGGTATAATTGGATGGGACAGCAGTAACAATAGTTGGAGTGATTAAAAACTTGAGTCTTACTTTGCATGCCTATCCCAACATGGTTGTTTTGCAAGATGTCTCAGTAATAGACCTTCCACCACTCTTTGCCCTATGTTTGTCAAGGGATTTCACAACTAAGATTGGAGGTTACTTGTCTGCTGATTGGTCACACATGTTATTCAGAACAAGATATGGAACCAAAGCCACAATCAGGTCTGAACCTATTGCAAACTTTCACATTGAGCCTTACACTCCAAGTCAGATTAATGCCAATTGTTCAGCGTTTGATCAAGAAGATCACCCAAGCACTGATGAAGCTGACACCAAGGTAGGAAGTATCCTAGATTTAACTCTTGATGAATGGGCTAACAAGGTGCATGCTTTTGATCCTTATCAAGAAATAGAAGAATCTGAGTTAGGAGTCTATTGCATGCATGAAGAAAATCAACCTATTCCTAGCATCACCAAGCTAGACCACAAGGATGACAATGAGGTATGGAAGTTGTTTTTTGATGGATCAAGGAGTAGACAAGGTGCAGAGGGGGAGCCATGTTGGTTTCACCTCAAGGAGTTAAGTATTATTCAGCTTTTAGATTTCAGTTTGCATGCTCTAACAACACTGCACGAATATGAAGCCTTGGAGCAAGAGAGGAATAAAGAACTTGCATTGTTGGCAATCAAGAGAGTAATAAAGAACTCAAGTCTTTGGTGACCTCAGTGAGTTGATTGAATCATCCACCAAGTTTTGTTGGCTCCTTGGGGAGAGGTTTTCACTACTTGATGGCTATTCAATGTAAGTGGCAATTTGAAAATGATTATGGTGAAGGAAGAAGATCAGTTCAAGACAGCCAGATTTTACAACCAAATGGGGAACTTATGCATACATGAAAATGCCATTTGGGCTGTCCAATGCCGGAGCTACCTTACAAAGAGCAATGGACATGGCTACCTTTCAAAGGTTTGATTAACAACATAGTGTTGATATATCTTGATGATATCTTTTTTTTTCAAAAATACAATTTGCACCACCTCTCCCATTTGAGACAAGTATTCCAAAGGTGTAGAAGATTTGGAGTCTCCTTGAATCCTAAAAAATGTATTTTTCTAGCCCATGAAGGAAAACTCCTTGGCCACATTGTCTCCAAAGAAGGATTAGCAATTGATCCAGAAAGAGTTGAAGCCATAAGAGCACTACCATTGCCAAGCCACAAGAAGGCCCAGAGTTTCTTGGGGAGAATAAATTTTGTTCGAGAGGTTTGTCCCAAATTTTACAGCCCTTGTCAAACCTATCACCAAGATGTTAAAGAAAAGCATGGATTTCAAATGGATAGCAAAAGGCAAGGAGAGTTTTGAAGCAATCAAAGAAGCCATCTCTCAAGCCCCAACTCTCATCAACCCAGATTTCTCCAAGGATTTCATCCTCTATGCATTTGGGGGTGATGATACTATCTCTACAATTTTGGTATAGCAGAACAAGGACAATGATGAGCAGCCAATTGCTTTCTTCAGCCAAATCCTAGAGGACTATGAGGTGAGATATTCTTTCATTGAGAAGCATGTTCTTGCAAGTAATCAGAGCTTGAAGAAATTCAAGCATCTAGTTTCAAACAATAAGGTCCAATTGTTGGTTTCTCATGTGGGAGTTAAAGACTTCCTCCTCAACAAAGACTTGAATGAAAAGAGAGCAGGTTGGATTACTCGTGTCATGGAGTATGACATAGAGATCAAGGTCACCAAGTTGGTCAGAGGAAAAGGACTGTGTGAGCAGCTGATTTTGAGCAAGCAAAAGGAAGCATGCAATGAGAAAGAGACTGTTTTGAAGTTGCAAGACAACCATGAGCAAGGAAGCACTCAAGAGGAAAATAATGGTGTCCCCACTCCTTGCTGGACCCAAAGTATAATGCACTTCCTAAGCACAGGCCTATGCCCTCCAGAGATGAACAAGACCCAAAGAAGACACTTCAGATTGCAGGCTATCCCATATGCCCTTGTTGATGGTGTCTTGTTCAAAAGAGATGTGAATGGAGTACTGCTGAGATGCATTGGTACAAATCAGATTCATAGGATGTTGGAAGAGTTCCATGGTGGACCAGCTGGTGGTCATTTTTCACCAAGAGTGACAGCTCTAAAGATCATGAGGGCTGGCTATTATTGGCCCAAGATTTTCAATGATTGTTATGCATGGATCAAGAGGTGCAAGAATTGTGCATTCTTCACAGGTAAAGAGAGGCTAGCTGCCCTTCCATTGCATCCAATTTCAGTTGACCAGCCATTCATGCAATGGGGTTTAGACTTCATTGGAGTCATTAATCCCAATTCAAGCCAAGGGCACAAGTGGATTTTAACAGCCACAGATTACTTCACCAAATGGACTGAAGCAGTAGCACTCAAGGAAGCAAATGAATCTAGCATCCTAGACTTCTATGAGGGAATAGCAACCAGATTTGGTGTATACCTACAATAATATCAAATAATGCATTGGCATTCATCGGGTCCAAGGTGACTGAATGGGCTGTCAAGAATGGGATCTACCTAAGTACTTCATCAAACTATTACCCCCAGGGTAATGGCTAGGCTGAATCTACAAACAAGAACTTGTTGAGGATCATTAAGAGGACTCTTGATGAAAATCAGAGGTCTTGGCATACTAAATTGAAATCAGCTTTATGGGCTGATAGGATAACTCCTAAAAGATCTACAGGTAACTCTCCATTCAAGCTTGTTTATGGGAGAGAGGAAATTTTGCCCATATCACTTGAGTTGCCAACATTGGAACTCATGAAATAGTTGGAGTTGTTGGAGTTTGAGCCCATGGAAGTTAGATATGCAGAATTGATGGAGCTCCAAGAAATCAGGAATCAGGCATCCCAAGCAATGGAGAAGGATCAGGCTTTGATAAAGAAGACCTTTGATAGAAAGGCCAAGAATAGATCCTTCCAAGTTGGAGATCTAGTGTTAAAATGGGATGCAGATAGAGAAAAACCGGGAAGGCATTCAAAATTTGATGCCATTTGGAGTGGCCCATACATGGTCACAAAGTGTAAGGACAACAATGCCTTCCAATTGTCTTCATTGGATGGCGAAGAACTGCAGATTCCAGTCAATGGGATCCATCTAAAGCATTGCTATTAAAGGGAAATTCTCCACCTTGTAAATATTAGCTTAGGTTTTCATTCCTCCAAGTGCTTGTGCACATTGTTTTTTTGTAGGTTAGTTTTTCTTTCCCTAAGTGCTTTGGCACAAGCTTACTATTCTTGGGAATGTGTTTGCAGGCCTTGCTCCATCAGGTGATATTCCATGTTCCTCCTTGCAACGTTCTAGTCAGTTGGGGTATCAGACAGAAAATCAGGTGACTCCATGCCCAATGGATTGCTTCAGGAAACTGGTAACTTCATCCGTAAAGCCAGATGACCCCTCTGAGTCACCAAAATTTTTATCCAAAATGTGCCCCATGCTCATTTTGTGGCTAACTCCCTTTCATCTTTCCTTCTCTTGTGCCTCAGACATAATATTTTTCTTTTCAGGCACTCAAAACCTTCTGGAAATGACACCATTGGATAGAGCTCTTTCTCAGCTTTCCAGAAAGGTAAAGTTTTCCTCCTAACTCCATGTATGTAACATCCTCATTTTTATACATTAGAACAAGTAATTTTTTTTTGATAAATGCTTCCTGGTTCTAAATACATAATTTAGAACTCACAAATCAAAACAACCATTCTTATAATCAGATAACCATATGCAGCTCTAATGACTCGGAGTACCTCCGATCTATTCATTCCATGACTCGGTAATCTACCGATCTATTCATGAGTATCAAGAGTTGACATTTTTTTATTTTAACACATCACTCTTACGGTTCTCTTCCTAATCTAGGATTAGAATGCTCTTTCCAAGGAACCTATCTCGAATAATTGTTACCATTATTCATCGGCATCTCATCCCTTAGACTAGGTGACATAGGACTACGCAATTAGAAACTTGCGATACTTTGGCCAAATATTTGAAACATATGCTTATGTCTCGTATTCCTTGATGGCATACTCGTCAATCTAGAATACGTCCATCACCCCATTCCTTTGTTATGTAGAATGTCTTATACTGACTTCTGTCAGTCTCTCCTGCCCCAAGTTATTCACTCAGAAATGGAATAATAATATGGCAACGTTATAAGGATGCTCTTGAGAACTAGGGATACTCTGACATATTGGGTCAACCCTAGTTAACCTTGTGTGTCAAGGTACCCCAAGTCTCCAGGGGCAGCCTCATAACATGACCATGTCGGTAACCAGTCCCGAAGTCAAAACTTGTTCGAGTTTAAGGAGTAAATCTTGATGATCAATGCAAAGGGTGTCGCCATAAGTCACCTGCATTGTTGTATCTTTGAGAAGATCCTAATCTTCTCGAAGGTACAACCCTGCAATCGACTTGTGCCATCAACCTTCAAATCCGCCTCAATAAGATCTACTAAATTTTAAGGTGTTACTTACGTTGAGTTAAAATTATACTATAAGACGCTCCCTTAAGGGTAGTCTTTCCCAATCCCTGGGTTCCTCACCTTAGAATTACCTTTCTTAATAAAACCCATTACACAAGAGAAGTTTAATAAGATTGAGGTCCCATCAAGGAGTTCATAGAAAAACATAATTCTAAATCAACGAAACTGGACAATAACCCATAATCTTCACATGAGATTGCTAACCAAACCCTTTTTAGGTTTATATCAGTTCTCATAACTGAAATTATATCTTACTTATTAATATCGAGATATAGTGATTAAGAATCCAATTAAACATTGTCTTGACTTAGATCAAGACTAGGAAGTAATAATTTATTCAGCTCGTTTAGCTTCCTGCTCAGGTTTATTTTAACCTTAGCTTCCCGAAAGACAGTGATCTAAATTCCAATTTAGCTTTAGATAGAACATAATAGAACTACTAAACAATCTTAAGTATTCAGTCACATAACCTTGCAAGCTTACTTAGATAATCACAAAAGTCTCCAGTTATACAATAATAACAATGCTCTTATGATCATTCGAACCGAAGAAGATCAAACCATCAAGATACGAATGCAAACACATAAGTAACAAATACCTCAGTTTATTCATTTCAAGCAAATCAAATACATTTTATGCATTCAGCATATTTGATACAATACTCAATAGCAAAAGAACATATTTCTTCAAGTAGTACATTTAGAGAATCAAGTTGTAATTCATCATAAAACCAAATTAAACAATCTGAACATCATATCAAATCTCTGGCGCCTTTACCACTTACGGCAATCATCTGCGAAAATTGTCAACACGGGTTAGTTCGGTGAACCGAGCATGATAAGAATTAACTCTTAAAACAAATGCAATCCACCAATTTCTCTCATTGAACAACCCGTTTAAATGAAATCAAGCTAAATATCTTTTCACAATTTTAACATGACTATAATGCATAACCTCTATTATAGCTGTCAATTAGTCCTAAATATTTTTAGATGTCTCAACGTACATTTTAGAGACTAAGAAGAACAAAATAATTCCAAAACATCCATCCATCTGTATCTCCAAGACAACATCAATCCATCAATTTATTCCATTCTAAAAAGAATATACTATCAACTCGTATTTCAACAAGTATGATTCAACCAAGTTCACAAGGCAGTTTAAAATAACCAAAGCAAGCTCACTAACATAATTCCTTTTCAATCATACACTATGTTAATGGTACAAAGCAAGCATAGCCACTTATACAAAGAACACATAATTTATGCGGGATCTCCATACAAGATACTACTGTCTATTCTTGTTTTACCCTTACCGTAGAGATCACATAAGGATACAAGAGAAGAAAACATTCATAGTTTCTAGACAAGGAGAGACTACTTATTATTCATACAGTTATAGATATCAACATAACTTAACAAAAAGGAGAAAGAAATAGAGACATTCATATTCCATTCCAATCATGTTCATGACTGTACCGTCCTCTCAAGAGTAATGCATTTACACTATACGCATATGACTAAATCAGCCGAGGCCACAAGAAGATACTACAGCTTCACCAGAATTCCAATATAAAATTCACCTGTAGATTATTAAGCAATACAAGAGTTCACGCGACAAGCATTAATAAATAATCCAACTCCAATAGACTCAACAAAACTTTCCATATTATACAACAACATGAAAAATATCCAACGCCATCGCCTGTCATGGCACAGCTAAGAGCTCTTTGTATCAGTCAAACTTGAAACAAGATCATATTAAAACAGTTAACGTTTCCATATGAAATACAGTGACATTCACATAGAGTTGAAACACAATATGCACAGCCTCATTCAACTAAGAAAATCCCTATGATTATTCAACATGGGTGTAAATTAGAAGTCGTTTTCAAGAAGAACAACCATAACAAGGTCCTCACAGGAGCCAAGTTCCATACCAATAAATTTTCCTAAAGGTTTCATTTGAAGTTGAGTTACTACAACGTATAACACAACAATATAAAGAAAGAGTCCAAAACGATATGCATGCTCAGTGAAGACTCAACTCGAGAAACAAGCCAACACGCAGCATATTATGGACTCCTACAGTGTCAATTCCAACTAGTACTTATAACCAAAGTTGAATTCATACAACAACAATTCAAGAGTCCTAAAAGTACTCACAACAAAACTTCAACGAAAGTTAAAACATAAATTACCTTTCAATGACCCCATCGAAGTCAATAACATTTAGCATTCTTAACAAAACGACAACATTCATAACCAAGCTTAGACAGAAGTTTGAAATACTAGATACATTTCAAATACTTCTACAGACTCAGAATCAAAGAGTATCCACAACAAGCTTCGCAGATGTCATAACATACTACCCATTTCCAAGAATTCCAACAAAAATTCACAATAAAACTTCTTACCGAAGTCAAAACATTAACTACATTTCAAGGACTCAAAAGGAGTCGAACCCAAGTAGTATTCTCAATTTAAACTTCTACAGAAGTCAAAAATACTATCTAATCAAGGATTCCAATAGAATTCAATAACATATAGTATTCACGGCTGTACTTCTACAGAAGCCAAAACATATTATCATTTCAAGAAGTCCAACAACAACAATAACATATAGTACTCACGACAAAACTTATACAGAAGTCGGAATATACTGTACATTTCAAGAATTCCAACAGTATCATTTTCAACAAGTGAAAATAGCAAGGTTTCGACTGAAGTCTGAATCAAACAAGAAAACAATTCATGGACTCCCACAGAGCCGAATTCGTACATTATCCTTGCATGCATTTCTATGAAATCAAACCGAAATGCAAAACACAGCAAAATAATTCAACCGTTCGAAACAAAATGTACACCCAGCAAGGGTTCACCGAAAAATCGAGCCAGCAAGAAGATACAACAAACTAATTCATACAATGCTACCATAAAAACCAACTGAACCAAAAATCATCTGAATAGAGTTGTTCTAATGAAATCATTTGAAGGAAAGCAGGATTTTTAAAAGTTAGGGCCTAACATGCCTGGTAATGCCGCTTAAAAATCCGAAGAAGACCTCTGAAAGAGCTCGAGCCTTCTCCTCTTCTTCCACGTTAGTTTCAACAACAATAATTTGTTATTTCCATGCCTTATAAACTTTCCTCGACAGAGAAAAGAGCTAGTTATTCTCATAGTTGCCATGCAACACCAAGTAGACTGGTTCAAAGAACCAGTGATCAAACAGAGAGAAAACCGGAGTGCATGGAAAACCAAACAAACAACCAGTTTTCCATTTTGCATGCCTTCCGAGTGATCCGTGCTCGGAAATTGAGTTCCTTAATTGCATTAACTCCAAAGTTCCCGCTCAATCTCCATTGCCACCGACCGCCATAGTTGGCGATGGACAAAAACAAACCAAAGACCATTTCCAAATTTGGCGACTCTGCCATGTCGGTCTCAATGGCCGTTTGAAATCTCCGCTAAATCCTTTTTCCTTCATGCTTATCCCCTTCATTTAATGCTATAGAAACTACCGCCCATGGCTTGCACCCCTTCATAGGTCCCCTTCCTCCACTAACATTAGTTAGGTTAGAAACATAGGTTAGATCATAAGGTGATACTTAGTCTAACTTCCTTAGTGCTAGGTCGCTAACCTTAGGAACATTTAGCTTATAGCTTAGGGCTAGGTTAGATTAACACTAATCCAACCCATAGGTTATTAACCTTAATAAATCTAGTCTAGGTCTAACAATTAGAATCGTTCAGTATAAGAACCAACAAATATACATTCACGAAAAGGATTCATTCCAGCACTGATAATAAGCTATTAGTATAAATGTATTTGAATTTATTACCTGGCTCAAGATCAAGACCTTCCTGATATTACGATATCGGGAACCAATTCATTTAACAAGATCAGCCTGAGTTAACTCCTGAATTGCTCATTCCACACATTCCGAAATCAGATTAAACTCAGGTGCAAAAATGAAAGAAATAAAAGAGTCCAAGCATATCCTGGCTCAGTCAAAGATCTTCAAATGCAAAGAAGATACAATCTAAATCAAGCATGACTTCACAATCAAAGGAACACATCCTTTTATAGAAGAAATCATATATCAACACTTGAATGCCCAGGAGGAAGTAACAATAGTTCAGGGTGTTACTGATGTATTTTTGAAGTTATGGCTCGGCGGAGTTTTTGGGAAAAATTCCCCGAAAGGCCCGTGGCCAATGAGATTACGCCACGTGGCACCTAGAATGGTCGAAAGCACGGGAAATTTTGGAAAATTTTCCAAATGACCAAAAAGGTGCAAAAATTGAATTTTTGCCGCCAACCCGATTTGGCCCTTTTTGCCCTAAAACTTCAAATGGCCATATCTTTCGATCCGAGCTCGATTTTCCATTCTTTATATCAATGGAAATATGGTAAAATTCTATACAAGATTCCAGGGTCAATTTTACATTTTGATGGAGTTTGGAGAAAGAAAATTGAAAAACATCATTGGAACGTGGTGATGAGCGTAAATGACGTTTCAACCACCGTTTTTAATGAAGAATGGCTCACATTCTCTCCTAACATGGTTAAAAATGTCGGGAATGGGTCCTGTAAGGATGCCCATGCTGTTTTGAATACATTTTGGTCAATGATTGAACCTATCCCAAGTTTTCCGTGTTTCTCTCTCTGGGCTCATCCTTGCACCTTTGTAAAAGCGATTTGGCTCATTTTCAAGGGGTTGAACATTTTTTTGTATTACGGGCCCCTTTCTCACCTTGGAAGTGATTTTGGTGGAATATTAGACCTTTTCTAAGAATTACAACTCATTTTACCTCCCAGTGTTGTAATGCAAGTGATTTTGATGTTAAAATAACAATACGAGCCCCTGTGATTAATTTTTCATCCTCTGCTTTGGTGTTGTTTGACTAATTTCGATTCTTCATTACGATTATCAGTTTGTGCATGTTGTTTTGTTGCATTTTATGAATTGTGTCAATCTGTAGAAGTGAGAAATGCTCACCACTCCTTTGGTACATCACCTATTAGCATTAATTTTAGCTTTTTTGCATTCTCTATCTCTGTCTCCTTTGGAATTTAGGGTAGGGTTAGGAATATAGACCTCTGCAACTTGTAAGTGATAAATTTGACCAGAGGAATTGAGGAACCAACCTCTAAACTGGAGATTCCTTTCTCATTTTACAAGTCCCACACTTGGGGAAAGGATTCAATGTTGTGCAATCACACTTTGGATGCTAGTATGATCAAACTAGAAATCGATCAACATCCGGGGGTGTTGTTGATTGCAACAACAAGTGTTAGTGTGCATGTAAGTAGGTGTGCATGTGTAACACCTTGATTTTTGTAAGTTATCATGGTAATTACTTTTCATAATATTGTAACTGCTGAAATGAAGATAAACATGTTAAGATATATCTTTGATCTTAAAGGAATGTGTTGCTAATCTGGACCCTTGTTTGCTGTAATTTGTTTACTTGGGACAAAAGTTATTATTGCTTGTGTGATTGCTGATGAGACAACAGACTTGTCGTATGCTTGATGAACTCTATTTGCTGATTGACAACACACCTTGAATCAATTCCATTGATCCAAGGTATGTTGTGGCTTTCTTGCGATCGCTTTGTTGTTTTACTTCTAAACGAGTCGAAGGTTAAAATAAAGGTCACGGCAGACTGATTATAGGTATGAATATCTTGTACATAGATGCCAATGAAAAATGTTTGATTCTCAAACCACACACCATTGTAACGCTAGACCGCTTAAGGCGATAAGGGCCTGGATGCAAGTGGCATAGGTATGTGGAACTTAGGACTAAATGTCCTGCTTAATGTTGAATATGACTCGGGCGGAAAGAATTGATATGGAAACTAGTTAATTAAATATTAGGGGATTAAACCCTAACCTACCCCTAAGTTTTATCTTATACCCTAACTACTATCCTATATGGATTTTAGATTTCATAAGGGAGAAAATAGATATAAATTCCATTAACCTATGAACTAGGCGAATGACCTAGATATGGACTATTAAAATCCTAAACTAATCCTAACCTAAGGAAGGGGACGCATAGACCCATGTGGATGGAAAGGATAAGAAGGGAAGGTAGGAAATTTAATGGGACAGTAAATGAAGTCCTTACAGGTTGCAGCGCCAAGTTTGGCGGGAACATGGGGAAAGTTGGAGGCGTCCAACTAGTTGTGAAACTAAACCATGATTGCATGCAAAAATTTGAAATTAGAAACTCGCCAACTTGAGTCGGCGGTGGCGTGAGGAAAAAGGAAAAAGGAATGCATTCAATGCATTCAATGGCATTGATCTTAGCGACCAGCTCGCCTTGGAAAGAGGATAGAGGAAAAAGGAAATTTGTTTGTTATTGTGTGCAATCAGATTTTAGTTGCTCTACATTTTGTTCTTCCATGGTTCTGTCGAACCTGCTGTTATTTTTGGTTATTATCTCTGTTCTTGGAGAAGCTAGGCTATTTTTGGAGCCTGTGGAAGTTAGGGGACTATTTGGAAAGCTTTACTGTTGTCACCGTAGAGAAGAATAGCTCCTGTGGGCATGGTTTTCTTCGAGCCACAAGAAAAATTAACAGGCATGTTAAGCCCTTCTCCTTAAACCGCTTGCTTTTGTTTAATCGTCTCATTAAAACAACCCTGCTCTTATGATGGGGGTTTTGGTTATTTGATTTGGCTGTTATGCTGAGATGATTTTGAGATTGAGTCGTTTTCTTTTGTTGTATGCGGTTTGAGCATTCTTTGCATAATGATTGAGTCGAATATACTGCCCATGCTGAGTGGATTCGTTTCGACAGTATTGGGGATTCATTCTTTATTTTATGAGTTTGTGCTTATGAATACTTTAGCTGTGCGTGTAGCAATTCTGAGTTCTGTGCATCCTTGTGAAAATAAGAGGATGAGATGATTTTTTTTGTATGTCTGGTTGAACAGTCATTATATGGGTGAATACGACTTGAGTATTCTTGTGCGTTTTGAAGAAAATGAGTGTTTTTCTTACTACAACTATTAAGGAACTAGTTTCTCTTTTGCTGTTGGAAATCTGAAGCTAATGGTAAGTGGATTTTATTGTGTATTATGGATTTGGTCTTATGTAAACAATACTGATAAGGAGATTGTTTTTTTGAATGCTGTACGTGAATGGTTTTTGTAGAACTATGAGAATAATAGATGGAACTATTGGGTGAGTTATTTTCTTGAGAGTATACTGCATAGAATATAAATACTTGGAATAGTGGGCTTGTTTCATCGTTTTACTCTCACTTCCTTTTTAAAATGATTAAAAAGCATCCGTGTTTGGTTGAATTCCATGAAAGACTTTGTTTAAAAGAATTAATTCTTGATTCTGGAACTGAGTATCTGGATATTTACCAGATAGATTAGAGTTCACTATTTTAGTCTTCTTTGGATTGGATGATGAATTATTTGCATAAATATGTGAATGTATACCTATATGAACTACCCTTTAGATTTCTTGTTGTTTCATCAATTTGAATCGAAGTGGAATTCTTACTTTGAATGTTTGGAAAGTGATTCTTTTTTTTTATTATGAGGAAGCTCATAATTTTGTAGTTGGCTGTACATTCATGTTGTTCAGGTCTAGCTGAAATGCTGGTTTTGATGAAACGATAGCTGATAAAACTAGATGTGCATTCTTGCTTGTCTATATCTAGATGTGAATGTCTCAGAGAGTGAAATGTTTAAAGGAAATGATTATGTTTATAGGTTCTTTTGGTACTAATGTTTATAGACCAGTTCAATGAACTCTGGTCAACTTTTTGGAAAGGTAATAGTATTTTTCAATTCTTTGAATATACTACTCGAATGAATTATACTTTGAAGTATATCCTGCTCTAAATAAGAGGTATTTGGATAGACAGTAAGAAGAGGTGATATGATCTTTCTCCCTTTTATTCGATTATTGATTTTCATTCATTTCTCTTTGGACTGTTATCATTGATTGATATCACATTTGAATTAAAATTTCTAGTACAGTTATGAGGAAAGGAAAGAGAGTGTGAATGGATAATTGAATTAATGATCATTTTCTCTCATACAGTTGAAAATCTATAATTGTTATGGAATGAATTTTGTACTACTTGGGTTAAGCATTTGTATTTAAATTGTTGTTTACTTTTCTCTTCAGCGTTTGATTGTTTGAGATTAGACAAGTTGTATGAAAGGAAAGGAAAATGGTTCTGCATTTGGAAGTTTTATTTAAAATCTAATTGTGAATCTTCCTCTAACTAATGTAGGGGAAAGGAATTGATAGCATTATGTTAGAACAACAGTTGCATAATGGTATTTTCAATTCTTACGGAAGTTTGTAATCTAGAAATGTTTGAAGGAAATTACTTCTTGTTATAAATATTCGGAAAGAGGAAAGTAATCCTTTGGTGATTGGGATGGTAATTAGATGATTAATTTGATATTCGTTCATCCTTTTTGGTATTTAATTCTGGAATGATGTTCATATTAACGTTTCATAAAAGCAAGGTTCTTTTATTGAGACAGTTAATTAAAAGCACCTCATTTTAAAGACAAGTGCTTAATATGCTCAGTCCAATGAACTGAGCCGTGCAAGTAATTTTGCAGATGAAACTTGATTACAAACGAAGACATGGTTGTTTTCTGATACTTCTTTTGATTAACTAAAGATGGATTGTATTGATAGCTATTAATCCTCTATGAGGAAATGAGAAAGGAAGAAATTACATTCTTCTATCTTTATGAGTTGTAATGTTGTTTGATATAAATAAGTCCGAGTCATTTGATTTGGAAAATGTATAGATTGTATATATGATGGATGAATACAAGTAAAAGTGTGATATTTTCAATAACTATATTAGTTTGATATTGTTGAATAAGTTTGAGAATATAACATTATTCCTTGACTTGGAATTATTCAAATGTTAATGGATGAATTTAAAAGGAAATAACATCTATTCTTTACCTGAATGCAACTTTTACATTGAAATGTGCAATTAGTTGATACTTGGGTTAAGATGAATTTTGAATTGACATTAAAAATATTTAGATAAACACGAAATCCTAATTGGAAGGTATTCAGATTAGTTTGAAAACTAAGGGATATCAAATAACTTAGAGGCAGCCAAACCTTGTATTCGAACTCCGTTAATAGCCTTGAATGTTTAAATTCAGAAAATAAAGATATGGGAAATAATATCTATTGTTAACAAACCTTAACTAAGTAAGGTTAAGGAGGATAAATGAATAAATTCATTTAGAATTAGACCTCATTTAAATGGCGTCTAATAAGATGGAATTCTAAATTTTTTTACAATTGTGGAAAAACTTGGTTAATTTTAATAGGTTAAACTTATTAGGTTTATCGATAATGGACTGATTAGTCCGAAGATTAAGAAAAGAACAAAGAATAGAATATGTAACCCTTCGGTATGAACGAGGAGATGCGTATTAAGCTAGAAGACATGATTAAGTCTCTCTTGGCCGCATACAACTGTAACGAGAACGAGGTTTAAGGATCAGCATGGCTGCTGAAAGTTGATCTTAAATACTAAGATTATAACCAAATCACAATTGAGCTGGATGTGTACCCTCGATGAGAGGATTTCGTAGATCATTGACATATGCCAGCTACAATATAGTGTCTTCATGAAGGCAGGGCCTTCATGACGGCGACACAATGTTATAGCTAACATATTACAATGCCCTCCCGAATTAAATCATCAAGTTTACATAAGCTGGATACTAAGTTCTTAGATGGGGATAGGAATGTGATCACGCATACGAAGTGACTCCGGAGGACTAAAGGTAACTAGACACATGGATTCATCTAGGGACGACATCGTATGTCTGCGTATCTTTAGTTACCATGAGTAACTTCCTATGCTCATTCATATTGCTAATTGGGGTTAGAGCTTGACCTTAAATGGAAGGACTAGAAGAGACTAGGAAAGACCATTCTAGATAATAGATGAAGTGAGGTGAAGGACGTATTCCAATGATGTGTACCACATCCAGGAATATGATCATGCAAAGCATGTGAAAATCTTTGGCCAAAGTATCACAAGTTCTAAGTTGCGTTGTCCTAATCACCTAGTTTAAGATGCAAGATGTCAGATGAATATCAGTAATGATATTCAGATAGGCTTCTTAAATGGATCACTTTGATAACCGGAAATGGTAAGAGAACCCTATATATTCATTATACAATGCATGAATTAACATGAAGGATCGGTAAGTCACCGAGTCATGAAATGAGAGATCGTTGAAACTCGAGCCATAAAATGGGAGATCGGTAGTTCTTCGAGTCATTTACAGCAGCATATGGTATCTCGTTATATGATTGAATGGCACTAAATCTGTGTTCCATATTGTAAAATATGTGAATAGAGAACATTGGTTTTAAAAGAAATTGTGTGATCCAAACCGCATTAGTTGAAAGAGAACAATTATTAAAACTTGAACGTGTGTTTGAATTATATAATTCATAACGAGGAACGTTGTATTAAAAAAAAATTCCCTGTTTCTAGTGTCTTAAAATGGGGATGTTACAAAGATGTGCATGTGTGTGTGCGTGTGGTCAGCACGTCTGTGGATGTGTGTGTGTGTGTGTGTGTAAGTGCGTGTAGGTGTGCATGTGCATTGCATGTATGAGTCCGTGTGCATGTACGTTTACGTCTGTGCATGCATGTGCGTGTGCGTGTGCATGTGCGTGTGCGTGTGCATGTGCGTGTGTTGTGCATGTTCGTGCGTGTGTGTGAATTTTCTTGTGGGTGTGCGTGTGCGTGTGCGTGTGCGTGTGCATGTGCATGTGCGTGTGCGTGTGTGTGAGCATGCAAGTGCATTTAGGTATGTGTGTGCATCCGCGTGTGCGTGTGCCTAAGCCTAAGCCTATGCGTGTGCGTGTGCATGTGCTTGTGCATGTGTGTGTGGATGTGCGTGTGTATTTGTGTGTGTGTGTGTGTGTCCGTGAGCATGAGCATGCGTGTGTGTGTGAGTGTGCGTGTGTGCATGTGTGTGTGTGTGTCCGTGTGCTTGTGCGTGTGCGTGTGCATGTGCGTGTGCTTGTACATGTGCTTGTACTTGTGCATGTATGTTTGCATGTATGTGTGTGTGTGTGCGTGTGTGCATGCGAGTGTTCATGTGTGTGCGTATGTATTTACATGTGCATGTACATGTGCATGTTCGTGTGCGTGTTTATTTTCTTGTGTGTGTGCGTGTGCGTGTGCGTGTGCATGTGCCTTTGTGTGTCCATTGAGTGTGTATGTGTTTGTGTGTGCGTGCGTGCGTGTGCGTGTGTGTGTGTGTGTGGGTGGGTGTGCATGTGTGTGTGTGTGTGCGGGTGTGCATGTGTGTGTGCGTGTGCGTGTGCGTGTGTATCCGCGTGTGCGTGTGCGTGGGCATGTACATGTTTATGTGCATGTGTGTGTGCGTCTGGATGTGCGTGTACATGCGTGTGCATGAGTGTGTGTGCGTGTGTGTGCATGTGAGCTCGTGTGCATGTGCATTTGTGTGTGTGTGCGAGTGTGTGTGTGTGTGAGAGTGCATGTCCGTGTGCGTGTGCGTGTGCATGTGCATGTGCATGTGAGTGTGCATGTGCATCCGTGTGCATGTGCGTGTGCGTGTGCCTAAAGCGTGTGCGTGTGCATGTGCATTTTCATTTGCGTGTGCGTGTGCATGTGTGTGTCCGTGGTGTGCGTGTGGTGTGCGTGTGCGTGTGCGTGTGCATGCGAAGTGGGTGTGCATGTGCGTGTGTGTGTGTGTGTATGCAAGTGCATGTGCGTGTGCGTGTGCATGTAAGTGGGTGTGTGTGTGCATGTAAGTGGGTGTGTGTGTGTGCATGCAAGTGCGTGTGCGTGTGCGTGTGCATGTAAGTGGGTGTACGTGTGCGTGTCCATGTGTTGTGAAATTTCATGTGCATATGCGTTTGCTTGTGGGTGTGCGTGTGCGTGTGTTTGTGCATGTGCGTGTGCTTGTGCGTCTGCATGTGGATGTGCATGTGCATGTTTGTGTGTGTGCGTGTCTGTGTGGGTGTGCGTGAGCGTGTGCGTGTGTGTCCGTGTGCTTGTGCATGTGTGTGTGCATGAGCGTGTGCGTGTGCGTGTGCATTTGCATGTATGTGTGTGTGTGTGTGCGTGTGAATGTGAGTGTTCATGTGTGTGTGTTCGCAGATGCGTTGCATGTGCATGTGCGTGTGTGTATTTGTGTGCGTTTTTGTTTGCTTGTGTGTATGTATGTGCGTGTGCGTGTGCGTGTGTGTTTGCGTGTGTTTATCCGTTCGAGTGTGCATGTGTGTATGTGTGCGTGCGTGTGTGTGTGTGTGTGCGCGCATGCATGTGTGTGTCTCACGTGTGCGTGTGTGTCTGCGTGTGCGTGTGTGCTGTGTGTGCATGTGTGTGTGCGTGTGGATGTGCGTGTGTTCGAGTGCGTGTGCGTGTGAATGCGAGTGTGTGTGCGATTGCGTTTGCGTGTGTGTGCGAGTATGTGTGAGTGTGCGTGTGGGTGTGTGTGTGCGTGTATGTGTGAGTGTGCATGTGTTTGCATTTTCTTGTCCGTGTGTGTGTGCATGCAAGTGGGTGTGCTTGTGTGTTTGTGTGTGGATGCGTGTGTGTGCGCATGCAAGTGCGTGTAGGTGTGCGTGTGCGTGTGCGTGTGCGAGCACGTGTGCATGTGCATGTGCGTATGCGTGTGCTTGTGCGTGTGTGTGTGTGCGTGTACGTGTGCATGTGTGTGTGTGTGTGCGTGTCCACTGTGTGTGTTTGTTCATGTACGTGTGCGTGTGCGTGTGGGTGAGCGTGTGTGTGTGTGTGGGTGTGCGTGTGCATGTGTGTGTGCGTGTGTGTGTAAGTGGGTGTGTGTGTGTGCGTGTGCCTCTACGTACATGCATGTGTGTGTGTGTGTGTGCGCGTGTGCATGTGCGTGTGCGTGTGCGTCATGTCCATGCATGTGTGTGCATGTGCATGTGCGTGTGCGTGTGCATGTGCGTGTGTGTGTGCGTGTGCATGTGCGTGTGCGTGTGTGTGTGTGCGTGCTGGTCTAAGTCTTTGCATGCGTGTGCGTGTTTGTGCTTCCGTGCATGTGTGTGTGTGTGTGTCCATGTGTGTTGTGCATGTTCGTGTGCGTGTGTGTTTTCTTATAGGTGTTTGTGTGGGTGTGCGTGTGTATGTGCGTGTGCGTGTATGTGTGCATGTGCGTGCAAGTGCGTTTAGGTATGTGTGTGCATCTGCATGTGCGTGTGCCTAAGCCTATGCGTGTGCTTGTGCGTGTGCGTGTGGATGTGCATGTGCATGTTTGTGTGTGTGTGTGTGTGTGGATGTGCGTGTGCATGTTTGTGTGTGTGTGCGTGTCCATGTGGGTGTGCGTGAGCGTGTGCGTGTGCGTGTGTGTCGTGTGCTTGTGCGTGTGCATGTGCATGTGCATGTGCTTCAGGTGTGCGTGCGTGTGTGTGTGTGTGTGTGTGTTTGTGTGTGTGTGTCCTGTGTGCTTGTGCATGCGAGTGTTTGTGTGTGTGTGCATATGCGTTTGTGTGTGCATGTACGTGTGCGTGTTTATTTTGGTGTGTGCATGTGTGTGTGCGTGTGCGTGTGCGTGTGCGTGTGTGTGTCTGCATTCGATTGTGTATGTGTGTGTGCGTGTGTGTGTGTGTGTGTGCGCGCATGAGTGTGTGTGTGTTTGTGCGTGTAAGGTGTGCGTGTGTGTGTGCATGTGCATCCTGCGTGGGCATGTGCGTGTTCATGTGCATGTGTGTGTGTGTGTTTGTGCGCGCAGATCAAAGTGCGTGTGCGTGTTCATGTGCGTGTGCATGTGTGTGTGTGCATGAGTATGTTCATGTGCGTGTCCGTGTGTGTGTGTGTGTGTTTGTGTGTGTGCGTGTGTATGTGTGGGTTTGTGTGTGTGTGCGTGTTCATATGTTTCTATGTGTGCGTGTGCGTATGTGTGTGAGTGTGTGTGGAATGTATGTGTGTGCGCGTTTGCATGTGCATGTGCGTATGCACATGCGTGTCTGGGTGCTGTCTCTGTGCGTGTGTGTGTGCGTGTGCGTGTGCGTGTGTGTGTGCATGTGCCCGTGCGTGTTCGTGTGTGTGTTCTTGTGCGTGTCTCAAAGCTGCATTTGCTAGTGCGTGTGTGTGTAAGTGTGCATGTGCGTGTGTTCGTGTGTGTGTGCGTGTGCATGTGGGTGTTGGTGTTGGTGTGTGTGTGTGTGTGTGTGTGTGTGTGTGCGTGCT
>CM031243.1:228369472-228439472 GCA_018340775.1 Taxus wallichiana var. yunnanensis | reverse complement strand
ACTCACACTCACACACACTCACATACACACATACACACATACAAGCATGCACATCTGCACACACACACACCCAAACAAACACACTCACTCTCACACACGTGCACGCATGTGCACACACACATACACGCACAAATACATACACACACACAAGCATGCGCATGCGCACATGCATGCGCACATACACACACGAATGCATACAAACACACACACCACACACACACACACACTCACTCTTACTTACATGCACACACACGTGCACACACACATACATAGACACACATGCACACACTCATGCGCAGGCACACACAAACACGCACACACACACACACCAGCACACAAACACAAACACACACACACACACATGCACACTCCCATCACTTCCCTTCAACGGAAAGGGAAGAAGTTTGTTTTGTCGATAGGTGTGAGTAGGCCTTAAGGACACTAAAGGAATATCTCATTACAACACCCATTCTTGCAGAATCAGATCCATAGGGGGAGTTCTTTGTTTGCATAGATGCTTCTTTAGCAGGGATTGGAGGTGTATTGATGCACGATGGTAGGGTTGTAGCTTTTGAGTCTCACATACTCAAGGATCATGAGCTTAATTATCCTACCCATGATCTTGAGCTTGCGGCGGTTGTGCATGCTTTTGTTAGATGGAGACATTTTCTTCTTGGACGGAGATTCACACTCAAGATAGACCATTTGAGTCATTGCCACCTCTTCACGCAACCCAATCTAAATACTCGTTAGAGGCGTTGGATGGAGTTGCTTTGTGAGTATGACTTAGAGATAGAGCATGTGAAGGGGAAGGAGAATGTGGTTGTAGATGCCCTCAGTAGACGGAGGAATTTGAGCATGGCTACTTTAGTGAGCATAGATTTATGGAGCAGGATTATTCAGTAGCTTCCTCTTGACAGTTTTTACATTACATCTCAAGTAGAGATTGAGTCTTAGAGCCCCCTTGAGGGGAAATTTGCTAGTTTCTCATTAGAGGCAGATGGTCTTCTTAGGCACATAGGTCACATTTATGTTCCTAGAGACAGAGGCTTGAGACAGACATCTTAACAGAGGCACATCATGCACCCTATTCACCCCATCCTGGGGGTGAAAAAGATGCATGCCACCTTGAGACAGCTTATATCACTAGAGAGGACTTCACAGGATTTGGCTCAATTTGTGTCACACACATTTAGAGTGCCAGAAAGTGAAGGCCGAGCATCAGGATCCACCGGCCTTCTCTATCCTCATGCTATACCGGAGTGGAAATGGGACACCATTTCCATGGATTTCATTGTTGGATTACCGATGTCGAGATATCACCACAACGCCATCATGGTCATGGTTGATAAATTGACGAACGTAGCTCACTTTTCACCAAGAAAGACCATGTATACATCTAGTGCGGTGGCATGTGTCCACTTGGATGAGATCATTAGATTACATGAAATCCTGTGGAAGATCATTTGTGGCATGATCCTTGTACACTTCACATTTTTGGACTACTATGCAAGATGTCCTCGGGATGAAGATTAACTTCAGCACAACTTATCTTTCGGAGATAGATGGACGAGCAAGAAGGTGAATCAAATTTTGGAGGATATGCTCAGGGATGTATGTGATGGATCAACAGTCTAAGTGGGAGGAGTATCTATATCTTGTGGAGTTTTCCTACAATAATAGTTTCCGAGTTCTATAGGCATGGCTCCTTTCCAGGCCTTGTATATGGTAAGGAGTGCAGGACACCCCTTAACTCGGGATAGATTGGAGGATAGAGTATCTCTCACCAACTCTTTTGTAGGACATGGAGCAACAGGTAGTGTTGATCGTAGAGATTATAGGAGGCATAGGAAAGGTAGAAGAAGTATGCCGATTAGCGTAGGACCGAGCGTAATTTTGATGTGGGCATGAAGGTATTCCTTTGTGTTATGCCACATAAGAGCCTCGATCCATTATGGAAGAGGTTCTAAGTTAGATCCTCGAGTTTGTTGGACCTTTTGAGATCTTGGAGCGTATCGCCCATTGGCCTACCGTCTAACATTGTCACCCGCTTGTCTCACGTACATGATGTGTTTCATGTTTTCGTTCTTAGGAGATATATCACGCATCCTTCTCATCTGTTGGATTCGACATCATTGCAAGTGCAGGATCAGGGACAGTTGATGGTGGAGCCCATCTATATCATAGATCGCAAGACCCTAGGCCTTTGAGGTAGAGATTGATCAGGTACGGGTGCAGTGGGACAGATATGATGAGACTATGCAACCACTTGGGAGGATGCTACTATTTTATGAACGTAGTTTCCACATTTGTTCCAGTGACTTCCAAGAGGAAGTCAAGTCTAAGGGGAGGGGGATGTAGTGCCCACTCTCCTTTGACACTGTTGAGATACTGATCTTGACACTATTGATCATATTTTGGATATTATTATGTTTTGATGTAGTATGATGTATCAGGGATTATTATGGACACTATTATGTTTTGATTAGTATGATGGTTAGATGTTAGACTATGGATTAATATTGATCTGGATTCAGTTATTATGCTTGAGGATCATTGAGACATTATTATTATTATGTGGATGATGATATACTAGTTGACATGGACAAATTATTGATGTTGATTTTAGACATGTGACATTGATATTATGAATAGCTCTAGTATAGAAATCTATTGGATGATGATATAGTTGTAAATTGAATTTAAATGATAAATGTTAAATTCTTGATAATGCTGTGATTTGGATTTAATAATTGTATGTTGCTTATATCGTTTGGATGTTCGATATGGCCATGAGGCGAAAGGAGGTATTTTGCATTTTACAAGTTAAAATCACAACAATGTCGGGGGACTGGAGACTAACCATATTGGAATTCAGTGTGAAATCAACAAGGGTCACCATGGCAATTATGTTTGATTGGTGTGTTATGTTGTGTTAGGATTTCCATTAGTGTGACCTTGGGGCATATGTGTGTGTGGTTATTATGTGTTCCCTTTTTATTTATTGTTGTGTGTATTTTATTTTGTAATGTGCTTTTATTTTAATTATTTAAATATGATAGTATTATGTGAGAGTCATATAGTTAAAATTTAATTAAATTAAATGGGATATGGTATGTGAAATTAAATGTTTTTGCTTTGGTTGAAAATGAAATTTGATATATAGATATTTTTATAACCTTATGGTAAATAAATAAATCTTATGTCAAAAGGCTCTCATAAATAAATGTCATAGAAGTTAATGCATTTTAGAAGAGTGTATAAGTTACCAAGTATGGGTTATGTAAGAATTTGTAAGAGGTTGTAAGGCTGATTTTGGAAGGTCAAACACCCCTTCCACTTTGAAATTCGAAGTTGGCCTTGAAGGACAAATTTGAGGCTTATGGGACAAGTTAAACCTGTCCCACACCTCTCAAAACCTCTACCAACTATGATTATAATTTTAGAGTCAACAACAACTTATTTTATTATGTTTTGACATGATTTTATGAATGAAGTGATTGCACTTGTCTTACAAATTTTAAAATGCATTTTCCTTTTGGGTATGGGTTGAGTTTGTGTATGTAAGTAATTTTGTCCTTCACATTTATTATGATGTATTTGCATTTGATGTGATTTATTTTTGGGATGAGGAAAAATGATGTGGCATCCCACTTGTAATCCACATCATCCTCTTCCATCCTCTCCTTTAAAATTTGAATTCCTCCTCATTTTGAGGTTTTTGAAGGTTGGAGATTTCACTCTTGGGTCAAATTTCTCTTACATTTTGGAGCTTGATTGGTGGAAGAAGTGGACTTTCTTGTGCATACATTTACCTTGCTGATTTGGGACTGGTTTTTGGTGAAATAAAGACTACTATTTTGGAAGCAAGTCTCCATTATGGAGAGGTAGTCTCTCACTTTTTAAAAAATTGTTGTTTTTCCTCTTTTTAGCATGAGATTTGAATGTGTTTGTGTTTGCAATTCTTAGAGGGATGGGTAGAATGCTTAGGGAATGGTGTGGAGAGAAGACTATGAGGTTTATCGAGGAGGGGGATAAGGGATCTACCATTGTTATTTGTTCTTGGGAGAGAATGTTGGTTTGGGATCCACTTAGGAAAGGAAATTGCTTGCATTTCCTACTTTGGGGGAGGTATAAGGGATAAATTTGGAGGAGGGATAAGGAGGGGTTTAGGAGGGACAAGGTTTATGGTATGGTTATGTTTTGGTGGTTTGTTTTAGGTGGATGCCCAATTTCGACATGGGAGGCATAAGGAGACCTCCATAGTTCTTGCTCTTGATTGGCTTGCTTGCTTGGAGAAGGAGCCTTTGTTTTGATTGAAATTTTTGTTGTAGTTGAGAACTACATCTTTTTGTTTGTGCATGTGAATGTATGTTATATGTGAAGGAAGCTATGTTTCCATGTGTTGTTTTTTCATGTTCCATTCCAATATGGTTGGGGCTCAGGGCCAATGGGGAAAGATGGCTTATCTTTTCCCATTGGATGTCCTGGTTGGGTGGAGAGAGTTACCTTTCTCCCTTCCTTGTTGTGATCAAAAGATGAAGAAATCAACTTTGTTCTTTGTTGGAGCTTGGAGAAATTAGTTTGACAATCATTCCCTTTGGGCAAGTTCATTGTACCCTTCCCACTTAGAGTGGATGAATGTATTGATATTGAAATGTAAAGTTTTTATATTGCAAAATGGAAGTGTAATTGATTTGAGAAATGTGGAGAAGAATTATCTCTCTATTTTACTTTAAAGAGAAATTAAAAAAAAGGTTACTTGCATTCAAAATGTACCTTGAAATCAAATTAGAAAATGATAAGTTGTAAAGTTATTTGATCCTTCAATACAAGATAGCATTGATTCTTTTAATTCCATCTGGTAATGTGTACTGGAATTGTATTGTAAGTTGAGTTGCATTGTAGTGTTGAAAATTTAAATGATCAAGTATATGCTTCACCAATTCTGTTTTGGAAAGGATAACACGTACTCAAAGAAAGGACATAATTTTGATTCTTGAAGATGAGTTCAAAATTTGAAATCAACTTTTTATTTTGAATGTAAATGTTGGATGAATAAATTAAATGTTGAGAAAGGAGATTGATATGCTTTCTACAATTGAAAGTTGCACTTTTTTCAAAATTCGTTAGAAAGAATTATCTGCTCTTTCTATAATTCTGGCATTTGAATTTTATCAAAAATGTGAAATTTAGATCTGCATGAACCTAAATTAAGTATTGAAACAATGCAATTTAGATGCAATAAGTGTTATCCCAAATGTGCCCCCTGCTCATTTTGTGGCTAACTCCTTTACATATTTCCTTCTCTTGTGCCTCAGTCAAAATATTTTATTTTCTAGGCACTCAAAACCTTCTGGAAATGGCACCATTAGATAGATCTCTCTCTCAGCTTTTCAGAAAAGTAAAGTTTTCCTCCTAACTCCTCATATTTTTCAAGTTATGGCTCGGCGGAGTTTTTGTGGGAAATTTTCCCTTAGAGGGCCCGCAACCAATCAGAATGTGCCACGTGGCACCTAGAGTGGTGGAGCGTGGGGAAAATTTTAAATTTTTTTCCAAAGACCAAAAGAGGTAAAATTCAAAAATTTTAACCGCCGATCCGTTTTGGGCCTGTTTTTGCCCTAAATCTTCAAATGGCCATAACTTTCGATCCAGAGCTTAGATTTTCACGTTATTTATATCAATGGAAAGATGGTGAAATTCCCTACAAGATTCCATGATCAATTTTGAATTTTGGTTCAGTTTGGAGGGATAAAATAAAAAACTCTTCTGGTATGCGCCCATGGACAGAACTGACGTTTCAACAACCAATTTTAATGCAAAATGGGTCACATTCTTCTCCAGCATGGTCAAAAATGTCAAGGCATGGGTTTGTAAGGACCTCCATACTATTTTTAATACATTTTGGTCAATGGGGAATGGCTCCCACATTTTTTCATGTTTTCTCTCTCCTGGGCTCGACCCATGCACTGTAAAAGCCAGATTTGGCTCATTTTTCAAGGGTGGAACACTTTTTTGCACAAGCTTCTATTTTCACCTTCAGCAAGTGATTTTGGCAAGTATCAGACCTTCCAGGGATTGTAATAGGTTTTTCTACCTCTTTGGTGTCAGAATACAAGGATTTTAATGTTGAAAATCACAATGCAGGCTCTGTGAATGCTTTCAGTCCTTTGTATGTGTTGTTTGCTTCATTTCAAACCCTTGATTACAGCTCATCAACCTGTGCATGATGTTTTATGTTGTAATTTCTGATTTGTGTCAATTTTCATGAACAAGAAGTGCTCACCACTCCTTTTTTGTATCACCCTTATCGCTTTAGTTTCAATTTTTACATTTCTTATCCCCTGTCTCCTTACAAATTAGGATAAAATTAGGATCTAAACCTCTACATTTGTGCAAATAATAGATCTAATTAGAGGAGTTTGAGGAACCACCCTCTAATCTATATATTCATCTCTCATCTTACAAGTCCCACACTTAGAGAGAGGTTTTAATGTTGTGCAATCACACTTGGATGCCCTAAACATCAACTTGGAACCTTGATTTACATCCGGGGTCTTTGTGATTTGTCACAACAGCTTTGGCACGCTCGGTGGGACCTTAGAGGTCTCATTTTCATCGCAGAAAAGTTGATGTGCATCTACTGCAATTTTCTTTCTTAAAATAGCTATAAGTTACACATCCAGCGACTCTAAGGAAGAAGAATCACCTGGTTTTAGCAGATTCGGACTGAAAACTCATGAGAAGAATCACTACAAGGTCAAGAGTTGGAGAAGAAGAGGTGTCTTTTTGAATATCTCATGAGCTTATCTCTAAGAGTAAGGTAAAGTGGGAGGAGAATCCAAAGGTCTCCATCTCCACCAAACAGAACTCTCTCAACTCCTCCACCTGGTAGGCCTTTCATTCAGTCAACAAGGGTTTTAAGACCAATTAGAATGGCACAAAACAACCCCTATGTCAATTTCACAGAAGCAGCCCACTTGCCCTCAATGCACAACATCCAATTCCAATTGTAGCCTTGAATAACATTCCATACTTCATTGGAGAGAATCAGACTACTCCAAGTTATCATGTTAAAGATATTACCAACCTTTGTGCAATTCATGAAATCAATGAGATGTAAGTGGTGTCAAATTGCTGGCATCTTCATTCAAGGGGAAAGCATTACAATGGTTTAGAAGTCTTTCCTCAGGTTCTATTCAAAATTGGAACCAACTATGTATAGCACTTCATGAGCAATTTGGAGAGAAGGGAGACAACTTGTCTCTTTTGGAGCAGGCTCCCACAACCATTAATAGAGCTCCCAATGAGCAGGTGACTGATTTCAACTTCATATTTCAAAAGACTTGGGACATTAGAACAAGTAAATTTTTTTTTTTTTGATAAATGCTTTCTAGTTCTAAATACATAATTTAGAACTCACAAATCAAAACAACCATTCTTATAACAGATAACCATATGCAACTGTAATGACTCGGAGTACCTCCGATCTATTCATTCCATGACTCGGTAATCTACCGATCTATTCATGAGTATCAAAGAGTTGGCATTTTTATTTTAACACATCACTCTTGCGGTTCTCTTCCCTAATCTGGGATTCAGAATGCTCTGTCCAAGGAACCTATCTGAATAATTGTTACCATTATTCATCGGCATCTCGTCCCTTAGACTAGGTGACATAGGACAACGCAATCAGCAGCTTGCGATACTTTGGCCAAAGATTTGAAACATACTGCTTATGTCTCGTATTCCTTGATGGCATACTCATCATTCTAGAATATGTCCTTCACCCCATTCCTATGTTATGTAGAATGTCTTATACTGACTTCTGTCAGTCTCTCCTGCCCCAAGTTATTCACTCAGGAACGGATTAGTAATATGACAACGTTATAGGGATGCTCCCGAGGACTAGGGATACGCTGACATACTGGGTCAACCCTAGTTAACCCAGTGTGTCAAGATACCCCGAGTCTCCTGGGGCAGCCTTATAACATGACCACGTTCCTAATCAGTCCCAGAGTAAAACTTGTTTGAGTTTAAGGTGTAAATCTTAACGATCAATGCAAAGGGTGTCACCATAAGTCACCTGTATTGTTGTATCTTCGAGAAGATCCTAATCTTCTCAAAGGTACAACCCTACAGTTGACTTGTGCCATCAACCTTCAAATCCACCTCGAAAAGATCTACTTATTTATAAGTGTTACATACGTTGAGTTAAAGTTATACTTTAAGACGCTCCTTTTAGGGTAGTCTTTTCCCAACCCCTGGGTTCCTCACCTTAGAATTACCTTTCTCAATAAAACCCATTACGCAAAGAGAAGTTATTAAGAATCGTGGTCTCATCAAGGAGTTCATCGAAAAACAGTAATCTAAATCAACGAAACTGGGCAATAGCCCTAAATCTTCACATAAGGTTGCTAACCATACCCTTTTAGGTTTATATCAGTTCTCATAACTGAAATATATCTTACTTATTAGAATTGAGATATAGTGGTTAAAAATCCAATTAAACGTTGTCTTGACTTAGATCAAGACTAGGAAGTAATAATTTATTCAGCCCGTTTAGCTTCCTGTTGAGGTTTATTTTAACCTTAGCTTCTCGAGAGACAGTGATCTAATTTCCAATTTAGCTTTAGATAGAACATAACAGATCTACTAAACATTCACAAGTATTCAATCACATAATCTTTTCAAAGCTTACTTAGAGAATCCCAAATGTCTCCAAGGTATACAATAATAACAATGCTCTTTAAAATCATTCGAACCGAAGAAGTTCAATCCATCAAGATACGAATGCAAACACATAAGTAACAAATACCTCATTTCATTCATTTCTAAGCTAATCAAATACATTTTATGCATTCAACATATTGGATACAATACTCAACAGCAAAAGAACATCTTTCTTCAAGTAGTACATTTAGAGAATCAAATTGGAATTCATCATAAAACCAAATTAAACGATCTGAACATCATATCAGATCTGCGTGTCTTTACCACTTACGGCAACCATCTGCAAAAATTGTCAACACGGGTCAGTTCGGTGAACTGAGCATGATAAGCACTAATTCTTAAAACAATTGCAATCCACCAATTGTTCTCATTAAACAACCTGTTTAAATGAAATCATTTATTCAAATTCCAAACATAAATCAGGCTATTCATCTTATATGTTAGAGACTAAGAACAAATGAATACAACCAATCTAAAGACAACAAAACTCCTACAAAATTGTTTCTATCAATTTCTCAAGGTAGTTAAAACATTCAACAAGCTCACTGTCTTAATTCTTTTATCATCATAACACATTTCAATGGTATTGACAAGTATACCTATTTATACAGCAACACACATTTTATACCAGTCTCTCCATACAATACCACAGTTTATTCTTGTTATGCCCATACCGTAGAGATCGCAAAAGGATGCAAGAAGAAAGCACACAAGTTTTCCTGTCTAGGAGAGAGAGGATTTTCCTATTCCACTTACTATATACATCAACATATAAATTACAGTCAAGAAGAAAGAACAGAGTCCATCAGAATCCTAAATCAATAACATTCTGGACTGTACCGACTCCTTTAGTTTAATACATATATATTTACACCTGCGACTAAATAGTCGTGATTACCAGAAGAACTACAGTTCCATCTAAATCCAAATATAAAAGTCACCTGTAGCTACTAAGCGATTCAAGAGCTTTCGCGCCAAGCAACAGAAAATAATCCAACCATGAAAGACTCAACAAATCTTTTCTCTATCATTTATCAACATGAGAATACCCAACGCCATCGCCTGACATGGTACAACTAAGAGCTCTTTGTTTCAGTCAAACTTGAGACAAGATAACATTAAAACAAATAACGTTTCCATATGCAAATATAGTGACATTCACGCAGAGTCGAAACACAATATGCACAGCTTCATTCAACTAATCAAATCCCTACGATTATACAACAAGGGTGTAAATTAGAAGCCGTTTTCAAGAAGAATAATCACAACCAGGTCTTCACAGGAGCCGAATTCCATACCAATAAATTTCCTCAAAGTTTCATCTGAAGTCGAGTTACTACAAAATATAACAGGGTATCAACAAAGTCGAGTTGATAAAGAAACCCCATCCCTTAATTCCTCAGAATCGAACTGAACATAACACAACAATATTAAGAAAGAGTCAAAATGATATGCATGCTCAGCGAGGGCTCAAATCGAGAAACGAGCCAACACGCAACATATCATGGACTCCAACAGTGCCAAATCCAACCAATACTTATAACCAAGGTTTCAATTGAAGTTGAATTCATATGACAACAATTCAAGAATCCTAAAAGTACTCACAACAAAACTTCTACAGAAGTTAAAACATAAATTACCTTTCAATGACTCCATCGAAGTCAATAACATTTAGTATTCTTAACAAAACAACAACATTCATAACCAAGCTTAGACAGAAGTTTGAAATACTAGATACATTTCAAGGACTCTCACTGAGTCAATACCAACCGTATTCACAACTGAGCTTACACAAGTAAATACTAGATACATTTCAAGGACTCTCACCGAAATACTATTCACAACAAGCTTACAGTAAGAAACACCAGTTACATTTCAAGGACTTCAACAGACTCAGAATCAATGAGTATCCACAACAAGCTTCCGCAGAAGTCATAACATACCACCCATTTCAAGGATTCCAACAAAATTCACAATAAAACTTCTTACCGAAGTCGAAACATTAATTACGTTTCAAGGACTCAAAAGGAGTCGAACCCATATAGTATTCTCAATTAAACTTCTACAGAAGTCAAAAATACTATCTATTCAAGGATTCCAACAATATCAATAACATATAGTATTCACGACTAAACTTCTACAGAAGCCAAAACATACTATCATTTCAAGAATTCCAACAGTATCAGTTTCAACAAGTGTAAACAGCAAGGCTTCGACTGAAGTCGATATCAAACAAGAAAACATTTCATGGACTCCAACAGAGTCTGTTTCATACATTATCCTTGCAAGCATTTCTTCGGAATCTACCAAAATGCAAAACACAACATGATAATTCAACAACACGAAACCAAATGTACACCCAGCAAGGAATCAACTGAATAGTCGAGCCAACATGAAAACACAGCAAGATACTTCATACATTGCTACCATAAAAACCAACTGAACCAAAAATCATCTGAACAGAGTTGTTCTAATGAAATCATTTGAAGGAAAGCAAGATTTTTAAAAGTTAGGGCCTAACATGCCTGGTAATGTTGCTTAAAAATCCGAAGAAGACCTCTGAATGTGCTCGAGCCTTCTTCTCCTCTTCCACGATAGATTCAACAACAATAATTTGTTACTATCATGTCTTATAAACTTTCCCCGATAGAGAAAAGAGCTAGATAATCTCATAGTTGCCATGCAACACATAGTAGACTGGTTCGAAGAACCAGTGATCAAACAGAGAGAAAAACGGAGCGAATGGAAAACCAAAATACCAACAAATTTTCCATTTGCATGCCTTCCCAAGCAATCCGCGCTCGGGAACCAAAGTTCATCAATGACATTAACTCCAACATTCCCACCTAACCTCCATTGCCACCGACCGCCATAGTTGGCGATGGACAAAAACAAACCAAAGACCATTTCCAGATTTGGCGACTCTGCCACGTCGGTCTCATGGCCATTTGAAATCTCCGCTAAATCCCTTGTCCTTCATGCTTATCCCCTTCATTTAATGCCATAGAAACTACCGCCCATGGCTCGCACCCCTTCATAGGTCCCCCTTCATCCATGGTCATTAGTTAGGTTAGAAACATAGGTTAGATCTTAAGGTGATACTTAGTCTAACTTCCTTAGTGCTAGGTCGCTAACCTTAGAAACATTTAGCTTATAGTTTAGGGCTAGGTTAGATTAGCACTAATCCAACCCATAGGTTATAGTTTAGGTTTAGGTTATTAACCTTAATAAATCCAGTCTAGGTCTAACAAATAGAATCGTTCAGTATAAGAACCAACAGATATACATTCCCAAAATGGATTCAATCCAGCATTGATAATAAGCTAGCAATATATATACCAGAATTTATTACCTGGCTCAAGGTCTAGACCTTCCTGATATTACGATATCGGGAACCAATTCATTTAACAAGATCAGCCTGAGTTAACTCCTGAATTGCTCATTCAACACATTCAGACCTTGCAACCTTCGTAAGGTCTATAATTTTTGTTCATCCAGAATAAACTTAAAACATCTCTTGGATCAATGCAACTGATCCAAGGCTGAGTCATAAAGATGGGTAAATCCACAATTCACCCCGAAATCAGATTAAACTCAGGTGCTAAAAATGAAAGAAATAAAAGAGTCCAAGCATATCCTGACTCAGTCAAAGATCTTCAAGAGCAAAGAAGATACAATCCATATCAAGCATGACTTCACAATCAAAGGAACACATCCTTTTACAGAAGAAATCATATATCAACACTTGAATGCTCAGGAGGAAGTAACAATAGTTCAGGGTGTTACATGCTTCCCTCCTAAAAGATTCATCGTCCCGATGATTACATATTTGATTTACCTTCAGGTCAACCAATTTATTAGTTCACAATACAATAAGACTATTTCCAACTTGAATAGTTCCAGAAATCAATGTCACGATACATTTTATTCAAACTGAATAATGTTTGCCTCAATCTGGCTTTCATATAGACATGAAAAAGATAAGTTCATAAAAAAATGTTTTGTCAACAGATTTCATTCTGTTGAAAAAGAAAAGGAAAAGCAATTTTCATCTCTTCCAGATTTTCCCAAGTTGCACTTTCTTCGTTAAACTAGTCCCACTGGACCTTACATTGCTGTATTTCACGATTTCTCAAATGCAATTGGCGAGTTTCCAGCACTCGTGTGGGTTTAACCACGATTATTCCTGGGTCTTGGACCTACAAGGAATTCCAATTTAAAACATGTGACAAATCTGAAACGTATTTCTTAAGCAAAGAAATATGGAAAACATCATGCATGCGAGACAAAGCAGGTGGTAATGCTAATCGGTAAGCTACAGGATTGATTATCTCGACAATTTCGAAAGGTCCCACATAACGAGGTGACAACTTGGCAGCCTTGCCAAAAGTTATAGAACTCTTTCTGGGTTTAACACGAAGAAAAACCTTCTCACCAAGCTCAAACCTTCGATCAACCCGCTTAAGGTCAACATAGCTCTTCTGCCTATCTGTTGCTTCCTTTAATCGTTCACGAATCAACTTTACTTGCTGTTCCATTTCAGTGAGGATCTCTGGTCCAATTACCACTCTATCCTCTATACTATCCCAACTAACAGGGGTTCTGCACTTCCTTCCATAAAGTGCTTCAAAAGGTGCCATTTTAAGAGATGAGTGATAAGTGTTGTTGTATGCGAATTCAACTAGTGGAAGATACTCTTCCCATTTATACTGTTGATCCATGCAATACATTCGCAACATATCTTCCAACACTTGATTTACTCTCTCTGTTTGTCCATCCGTTTCCGGATGATATGCGAATGAAGTTTAGTTTCGTTCCAAGAGCTGTATTAAGCATTTGCCAAAATCTTGATGTCATTCTAGGATCCCTGTCAGATATAATCAATTTTGGTACACCATGTAACCTGAAAATTTCATGCACAAATCTTTTGGCCAACACTGGTGAATCATCCTTTAGATTTCCAGCGATGAAATGAGCTACCTTAGTTAGTTTATCTACAACTACCAGGATAACATCATGTTTATTCCTGGACATAGGTAACCCTTGTACAAAGTCCATGCTTATTACTTGCCATTTGTACTGCGGTATGCTATGGGGATATAATAGTCCAGCAGGGTGCATGTGTTCCACCTTAACCCGCTGACATTCCAGACAATGAGTCACAAAATCAATAACATCCTTTTTCATACCTTTCCAAAAGTATTGTTGTTTCAGATCAGCAAGCATTTTTGTGATACCCGGTGTCCAGAGAAAGGTGAATTATGAAATTCAACTAACAACTTCTTTCTCAAATCATTCAGCATAGGTATGTATACCCTATTTTCATAACGTAAGATTCCTTCATTATCAAAATGAAAACCTTTATACCTTTCATCATTAGGTTCTCAGCAAGCGCTGCTTTTACTTGCTGAAAGTATATATCAGATTCTGAGGCACTTTTTACCTCATCCTTAAACTAAGTTCTTAATGTTATAAGAGCAGAAATGTGCTTCCTACGACTTAGAGCATCTACTACCCTATTCTCTTTCCCTTTGATGTAGCTAATATCAAAATCATATTGAGATAAAAATTCTAACCACCTTCTCTGTCTGGCATTTAGATTAGGCTGAGTGAAAATATATTTCAGTCCTAAGTGATCAGTTTTCAACTCAAAAGGTTTCCCAAGTAAATAGTGTCTCCAGACTTGAAGCGCATGAACAATGGCAGCAAGCTCCAAATCATGAGGAGCATAATTCAGCTCATGTAACTTAAGTTTTCTACTTTCATATGCTATTACTTGATCATTTTGTAACAAAACACCTCCAAGGCCTTCCCCAGAAGCATCCGTTACAACTATAAAGCTCCCATTAGGGTCGGGTATAGCTAAAATAGGTGCGGAAGTCAACTGGACTTTTCAGACTTTTGAAAGCAGTTTCACACTTATCATTCCAAATAAATTTCTTATCCTTCTTCTGCAATGAAGTTATCGGTGCAGCCACTTTAGAAAAATCCTTAACAAATTTTCTATAATAACCAGCAAGACCCATGAAGCTTCTTACTTCATGCACATTCTTTGGTGCAGGCCACTCAGTTATTGCCACTATTTTTGAAGGATCTACAACAATTCCTTCTTTACTAATGACATGACCCAAATAGTGAACTTCTGAATCAAAGAAAGAACATTTGGATAACTTACCATACAACTTTCTTTTTCTCAAAATTCCCAAAACTATCTTCAAATGCTCATTGTGCTCTTCAACACTTTTAGAATAAATGAGAATATCATCCAAGAATACAAGTACAAACTTGTCCAAATATTCTTGAAAGATATTATTCATTAAGTTCATAAAAGCTGCGGGTGCATTAGTTAATCCAAAGGGTAGAACCGTGAATTCATAATGTCCGTACCTTGTTCGGAAAGTTGTTTTATGAATATCTTCTTCTCTAATCCTTAACTGATGATAACCAGATCGAAGATCTATCTTAGAATAAACCGCTGCCCCACGCATCTGATCAAATAGATCATCGATCCTTGGAAGTGGGTATCTGTTCTTGATTGTTGCTTTGTTCAACATCCGATAATCAATACACAGCCTAAGTGTTCCATCCTTCTTTTTCACAAATATTACTGGTGCTCCCCAAGGTGAAACACTTGGTCTAATCAAACCTTTAGACAAAAGTTCTTGCAATTGAGCCTTAAGCTCGACTAACTCTATAGTAGTCATCCGATAAGGTGCTTTGGAAATAGGTTCCGTTCCTGGTTTGATTTCGATGGTGAAGTCAAATTCCCTCTTGGGTGGTAACCCTGGTAATTCCTCCGGAAAAACATCTTTGAAACTTTGTAGCAGAGGAAATCGTTTCATGGAATCACCATCTTCTTCTGAAAAATTCAGATATCTTTACTACATAAAGGGTGCATCCTTTGTTTTTAGCCTTTTTAAGCTGCATAGCTGACAGTTTTCTAACTGAAATTTCCCGTTTCACCCCTTGAATCTCTGTTGTTTCCAGCCGATCATCTAAACATTTTATATTCTTTTCATAGCAGTCTACTTTTGCTTTATGGTCAGCTAACCAATTGACACCGATGACAATGTCATACGATCCCAAAGGTGTAACATAGAGGTCAACTTCCGTGGAAAAGTTAGGTAAGTCAAGGACTACCCCAAAAAGACACATACTCACTGTATGAACAAAATTATTACCATACTGTACAGTCCAAGATTTATCCATTTTTCCAGCTTTTCTCTTAAGTTTAGAAGCAAGTTTACTAGAAATAAAACATTCAGTAGCTCCTGTATCAAAAAGAATAGTGACAGGTATGCCAAATAACTTACCCGAACTTCTATAGGTGTCACCTACTTTTCAGCTTGCTTGTCTCACTATCGCAAATGTATGTATCTTATGTTGCTGATTACATGATCATCCTTCTTCAAAGGGCACTGATTTGCGTAGTGGTCTTTGCCACAATTGTAGCAGCCTCCTACAGGTCCCTTTTTAGTCTCAAAATTGCCTCCAGCCTTGTAATTATCACGTTGTCCTCCATAGGGCTTCTGCCCATTGTTATAATTTTTGGCAAAATTATCCCTTACATTTCCAGCAGGCTTATTTGCTACTGTTTTCTTACTATTATCCCCTGGAAACTTACTTTTGTTTCCAAACTTTTTCCATGGTCCCTTTTTGGGTGCAAGTGAAGTTGAAGAAGGGTTTGCAATCTTCTTCCGCACTTCCTCTTTATGAGCAGAAATAGCCTTTAATTTATGTTCTTGTCGTATGGCCTTTTCAACAACTCCTTCCATAGTGGTTGGACTGTGAACATCGACCTCTCCCCTATCACGGGATTCAATCCCATGATGAATTTCCATATTCTTGAACTTCTCGTCAGTTTGATACTATGGTACATACTTGAGGAGTTTTGTAAATCGCTCCCCAGTATTCGATTACCATGCTTAGCTTCCTTGAGCTAAGTTCTGGAATTCTGTCATTTTCTGATCATAGAAAAGTTGTGGCAGCCAACGTTGCCTAAAATAGCCCTTAAATTGATCCCAAGTAATATTGGTCTCATCAATATTTAGCTCAGCTTTACGGCTATCCCACCACGAAGATGCTTCATGGGAAAGCTGATAGGCTCCCCAAATAGCTTTGGTTTCCTCTGAGAAGTTTCTTATTGCAAAGTACTTCTCCATTTCACTGAGCCAGTTCTCAGCTCCATCTCCTAATGTGGTGCCATCATATTTAGGTGGGCTTATCCTTTTTATATCATTAGTGAGTTCTCTTTGCCACCCGGCCTTTTTGTTTTCTGGTTGGACAGGTGCATTTCCAGCATTATTATCAACACCCATATTGGGGTTGTCCTCAGGAGGTTGCTGATTGTTATTACCAGCTTCATCTTCCTCCTCATTTCCCATTACTTGTTGTTCAAGTACAGCCAAATGATCTCTTGTGTCCAATAGGGCAGCAAGGATCTCATCAAGCTTTTGGGTTGTTGCTGCCCCTCCTTCTGGTGGAGCATTATTCGCAACGTTCCCCCTTGTTCTAACCATTTTCTGTTACAAGAAAATTCAGGTTTTTATCAGATTATGGACACAATAGGTCCAAGAGCTACAACCTTCAGCTCTGATACCAAGATGTAACGTCCCCATTTTAGTACATTAGAACAAGTAATTTTTTTTTTTTTTATAAATGCTTTCTAGTTCTAAATACATAATTTAGAACTCACAAATCAAAACAACCATTCTTATAACAGATAACCATATGCAGCTGTAATGACTCGAGTACCTCCGATCTATTCATTCCATGACTCAGTAATCTACCGATCTATTCATGAGTATCAAAGAGTTGGCGTTTTTATTTTAACACATCACTCTTGTGGTTCTCTTCCCTAATCTGGGATTCAGAATGCTCTGTCCAAGGAACCTATCTGAATAATTGTTACCATTATTCATCGGCATCTCGTCCCTTAGACTAGGTGACATAGGACAACGCAATCAGCAGCTTGCGATACTTTGGCCAAAGATTTGAAACATACTGCTTATGTCTCGTATTCCTTGACGGCATACTCATCATTCTGGAATACGTCCTTCACCCCATTCCTATGTTATGTAGAATGTCTTATACTTGACTTCATGCGGTCTCTCCCCCCCCCAAGTTATTCACTCAGGAACGGATTAGTAATATGACAACGTTATAGGGATGCTCCCGAGGACTAGGGATACGCTGACATACTGGGTCAACCCTAGTTAACCCAGTGTGTCAAGATACCCCGAGTCTCCTGGGGCAGCCTTATAACATGACCACGTTCCTAATCAGTCCCAGAGTAAAACTTGTTCGAGTTTAAGGTGTAAATCTTAACGATCAATGCAAAGGGTGTCGCCATAAGTCACCTGTATTGTTGTATCTTCGAGAAGATCCTAATCTTCTCGAAGGTACAACCCTGCAGTTGACTTGTGCCATCAACCTTCAAATCCACCTCGAAAAGATCTACTTATTTATAAGTGTTACATACGTTGAGTTAAAGTTATACTTTAAGACGCTCCTTTTAGGGTAGTCTTTTCCCAACCCCTGGGTTCCTCACCTTAGAATTACCTTTCTCAATAAAACCCATTACGCAAAGAGAAGTTATTAAGAATCGTGGTCTCATCAAGGAGTTCATCGAAAAATAGTAATCTAAATCAACGAAACTGGGCAATAGCCCTAAATCTTCACATAAGGTTGCTAACCATACCCTTTTAGGTTTATATCAGTTCTCATAACTGAAATATATCTTACTTATTAGAATTGAGATATAGTGGTTAAAAATCCAATTAAACGTTGTCTTGACTTAGATCAAGACTAGGAAGTAATAATTTATTCAGCCCGTTTAGCTTCCTGTTGAGGTTTATTTTAACCTTAGCTTCTCGAGAGACAGTGATCTAATTTCCAATTTAGCTTTAGATAGAACATAACAAATCTACTAAACATTCACAAGTATTCAGTCACATAATCTTTTCAAAGCTTACTTAGAGAATCCCAAATGTCTCCAAGGTATACAATAATAACAATGCTCTTTAAAATCATTCGAACCGAAGAAGTTCAATCCATCAAGATACGAATGCAAACACATAAGTAACAAATACCTCATTTCATTCATTTCTAAGCTAATCAAATACATTTTATGCATTCAGCATATTGGATACAATACTCAACAACAAAAGAACATCTTTCTTCAAGTAGTACATTTAGAGAATCAAATTGGAATTCATCATAAAACCAAATTAAACAATCTGAACATCATATCAGATCTGCGTGTCTTTACCACTTACGGCAACCATCTGCAAAAATTGTCAACACGGGTCAGTTCGGTGAACTGAGCATGATAAGCACTAATTCTTAAAACAATTGCAATCCACCAATTGTTCTCATTAAACAACCTGTTTAAATGAAATCATTTATTCAAATTCCAAACATAAATCAGGCTATTCATCTTATATGTTAGAGACTAAGAACAAATGAATACAACCAATCTAAAGACAACAAAACTCCTACAAAATTGTTTCTATCAATTTCTCAAGGTAGTTAAAACATTCAACAAGCTCACTGTCTTAATTCTTTTATCATCATAACACATTTCAATGTTATTGACAAGTATACCTATTTAAACAACAGCTCATATTTTATACCAGTCTCTCCATATAATACCACAGTTTATTCTTGTTATGCCCATACCGTAGAGATCGCAAAAGGATGCAAGAAGAAAGCACACAAGTTTTCCTGTCTAGGAGAGAGAGGATTTTCCTATTCCACTTACTATATACATCAACATATAAATTACAGTCAAGAAGAAAGAACAGAGTCCATCAGAATCCTAAATCAATAACATTCTGGACTGTACTGACTCCTTTAGTTTAATACATATATATTTACGCCTGTGACTAAACAGTCGTGATTACCAGAAGAACTACAGTTCCATCTAAATCCAAATATAAAAGTCACCTGTAGCTACTAAGCGATTCAAGAGCTTTCGCGCCAAGCAACAGAAAATAATCCAACCATGAAAGACTCAACAAATCTTTTCTCTATCATTTATCAACATGAGAATACCCAACGCCATCGCCTGACATGGTACAACTAAGAGCTCTTTGTTTCAGTCAAACTTGAGACAAGATAACATTAAAACAAATAACGTTTCCATATGCAAATATAGTGACATTCACGCAGAGTCAAAACACAATATGCACAACTTCATTCAACTAATCAAATCCCTACGATTATACAGCAAGGGTGTAAATTAGAAGCCATTTTCAAGAAGAATAATCACAACCAGGTCTTCACAGGAGCCGAATTCCATACCAATAAATTTCCTCAAAGTTTCATCTGAAGTCGAGTTACTACAAAATATAACAGGGTATCAACAAAGTCGAGTTGATAAAGAAACCCCATCCCTTAATTCCTCATAATCAAACTGAACATAACACAACAATATTAAGAAAGAGTCAAAATGATATGCATGCTCAGCGAGGGCTCAAATCGAGAAACGAGCCAACACGCAGCATATCATGGACTCCAACAGTGCCAAATCCAACCAATACTTATAACCAAGGTTTCAATTGAAGTTGAATTCATATGACAACAATTCAAGAATCCTAAAAGTACTCACAGCAAAACTTCTACAGAAGTTAAAACATAAATTACCTTTCAATGACTCCATCGAAGTCAATAACATTTAGTATTCTTAACAAAACAACAACATTCATAACCATTTCAGGACTTAGAGTCAATAAGTTTGAAAAATACTAGATACATTTCAAGGACTCTCACTGAGTCAATACCAACCGTATTCACAACTGAGCTTACACAGAAGTAGAAACACCAGTTACATTTCAAGGACTTCAACAGACTCAGAATCAATGAGTATCCACAACAAGCTTCCGCAGAAGTCATAACATACCACCCATTTCAAGGATTCCAACAAAATTCACAATAAAACTTCTTACCAAAGTCAAACATTAATTACGTTTCAAGGACTCAAAAGGAGTCGAACCCATATAGTATTCTCAATTAAACTTCTACAGAAGTCAAAAATACTATCTATTCAAGGATTCCAACAATATCAATAACATATAGTATTCACGACTAAACTTCTACAGAAGCCAAAACATACTATCATTTCAAGAATTCCAACAGTATCAGTTCAACAAGTGTAAATAGCAAGGCTTCAATCGAAGTCGATATCAAACAAGAAAACATTTCATGGACTCCAACAGAGTCTATTTCATACATTATCCTTGCAAGCATTTCTTCAAATCTACCAAAATGCAAAACACAACATGATAATTCAACAACACGAAACCAAATGTACACCCAGCAAGGAATCAAGTGAATAGTCGAGCCAGCATGAAAACACAACGCAAGATACTTCATACATTGCTACCATAAAAACCAACTGAACCAAAAATCATCTGAACAGAGTTGTTCTAATGAAATCATTTGAAGGAAAGCAAGATTTTTAAAAGTTAGGGCCTAACATGCCTGGTAATGTTGCTTAAAAATCCGAAGAAGACCTCTGAATGTGCTCGAGCCTTCTTCTCCTCTTCCACGATAGATTCAACAACAATAATTTGTTACTATCATGTCTTATAAACTTTCCCCGATAGAGAAAAGAGCTAGATAATCTCATAGTTGCCATGCAACACATAGTAGACTGGTTCGAAGAACCAGTGATCAAACAGAGAGAAAAATGGAGCGAATGGAAAACCAAAATACCAACAAATTTTCCATTTGCATGCCTTCCCAAGCAATCCGCGCTCGGGAACCGAAGTTCATCAATGACATTAACTCCAACATTCCCACCTAACCTCCATTGCCACCGACCACCATAGTTGGTGATGGACAAAAACAAACCAAAGACCATTTCCAGATTTGGCGACTCTACCACGTCGGTCTCGATGGCATTTGAAATCTCCGCTAAATCCCTTGTCCTTCATGCTTATCCCCTTCATTTAATGCCATAGAAACTACCGCCCATGGCTCGCACCCCTTCATAGGTCCCCCTTCATCCATGGTCATTAGTTAGGTTAGAAACATAGGTTAGATCTTAAGGTGATACTTAGTCTAACTTCCTTAGTGCTAGGTCGCTAACCTTAGAAACATTTAGCTTATAGTTTAGGGCTAGGTTAGATTAGCACTAATCCAACCCATAGGTTATAGTTTAGGTTTAGGTTATTAACCTTAATAAATCCAGTCTAGGTCTAACAAATAGAATCATTTAGTATAAGAACCAACAGATATACATTCCCGAAATGGATTCAATCCAGCATTGATAATAAGCTAGCAAGATATATATATACTGAGAATTTATTACCCGCTCAAGGTCTAGACCTTCCTTATATTACGATATCGGGAACCAATTCATTTAACAAGATCAGCCTGAGTTAACTCCTGAATTGCTCATTCAACACATTCATACCTAGCAACCTTCATAAGGTCTATAATTTTTGTTCATCCAGAATAAACTTAAAACATCTCTTGGATCAATGCAATCGATCCAAGTCTGAGTCATAAAGATGGGTAAATCCACAATTCACCCCAAATCGAGATTAAACTCAGTGCTAAAAATGAAAGAAATAAAAGAGTCCAAGCATATCCTCGACTCAAAAAGATCTTCAAGAGCAAAGAAGATACAATCCATATCAAGCATGACTTCACAATCAAAGGAACACATCCTTTTACGAAAGAAATCATATATCAACACTTGAATGACAACCAACAACAAGAAACATTCCAACAAAGTAATCAGGCCCAAATGACACCACACTTGTGAACTAGCGCAGCATAGGATTTTTGTGGCATGAATCAGACGGTCTCTCAAGGTGTTGCAGCCAACACAAGGTCAAAAAGAAGGAATTTGGGTGAAGAGCAGCCATTAGCTCCAACCAATCCACAACCTTCCATGGCTCCACAAATGGTTGGCAAGCAAAATCCAATTTCAAATGCACAAGGGCAGCCAAGAACAGCTCCTAGACCAACTCAAATACCAATTGTTACTGCCCACATGCAAGGAGTGAATGTGCCAACAAAGGGACAGAAAAGAGATCCTTCATCACCATTCAGTATTATTGATCGATGAAGAAGACAAATGTAAATATATCAATGTGGGAATTCCTATCTATCCTGTGCCAAAGAGATTTGCTACAAGCTGCCATGAAGGATCGCCAACTTCAATCAAGCAAGTTCGGATGCAAGAGAAAGTGCTCACAAATGTTGCCCACCTGAGGGGAATCATGGAGGACAAAGCAAGGTAAAATGTTGAAGCCCCCTCCTTTCTATGTTTCATTAATCATTGAAAATCGGTTAGTGCACAATTGCATGATAGATTGGGGCAAGTCGCTCAATGATGCCCAAGAAAATAGCTGATCAGCTAGGGCTTCAATATGAAACCATATCCAAAGGAGTAGTGCAGATTGGATGGGACAGCAAAGAATAAATAGTTGGAGTGATTAGAAACTTGAGTCTTACCTTACATGCATGTCTAAATGTTGTTGTCTTACAAGATGTATCGATTATAGACCTTCCACCACTCTTTACCCTATGCTTGTCAAGGGACTTCGTAGCCAAGATTGGAGGATATTTGTCTGCTAATTGGTCACACATGCTATTCAGAATGAGGTATGGAACCAAAGCTACAATCAGGTCTCGAACCTATTGTAAACTTCCACATTGAGCCCTACACTCCAATTCGATCAATGCCAACTATTCGGCATTTGATCAAGAAGATCACCCAAGCACCGATGAAGTCGACACCAAGGTTGGAAGCATCCCGGATCTAACTCTTGATTAATTGGCAAGCAAGGTGCATGCTTTTGATCCTTATCAAGAAGTACAAGAATCTGAGCTAGGGTCTTGTTGTTGTAAATCAACAGCACCCCTGGATGCAAATCAGGTTTCTAAGTTGATGTTTCAGGCATCCAGTGTGATTGCACAACATTGAAACCTCTCTCCAAGTGTGGGACTTGTAAAATGAGAGAGGAATCTCCAGATTAGAGGCTGGTTCCTCAAACTCCTCTGATCAGATCTATTATTTGCACAACTGCAGAGGTTCAAATCCTAATTTTATCTTAATTTGCAAGGAGACAGGGATAAGAAATGCAAAAATTAAAACTAAACTAATAAGGGTGATACACTGTAAGGAGTGGTGAGCACTTCTTGCTCATGTAAATTGACACAAATCAGAAATTGCAACATAAAACATCATGCACAAAGTTGATAAGCTGTAAAAAGGGTTTGAAATGAAGAAAACAACACATACAGAGGACTCGAAAGCATTCATAGATCCCGCATTGTGATTTTCAACATCAAAATCCTTGTATTCCAACACCAAAGAGGCGAAAAACCTGTTACAATCCATGGAAGGTCTAATACTTACCAAAATCACTTGTTGAAAGTGAAAATGTGTTTGTGCAAAAAAAGTGTTCCCCCTTTGAAAAATGAGCCAAATCTAGCTTTTACAGTGCATGGGTCAAGCCCAGGAGAGAGAAAATGTGAAAAAATGTGGGAGCCATTCCCCATTGACCAAAATTCATTAAAAACAGCATGGAGGTCCTTACAAACCCATGCCCTGACATTTTTGACCATGTTGGAGAAGAATGCGACCCATTTTGCATTAAAATTGGTTGTTGAAACGTCAGTTCTGTCCATGGGCATGTACCAGAAGAGTTTTTATTTTTTTCCCTCCAAACTAAACCAAAATTCAAAATTGACCATGGAATCTTGTAGATCATTTCACCATCTTTCCATTGATATAAAGAACGTGAAAATCTAAGCTCTGGATCGAAAGTTATGGTGATTTGAAGTTTTAGGGAAAAAATAGGCCAAAATCGGATCGCTTTGATATTTTTGACCTGGACACGTGGCAAATTCGATTGGTCAGCAGACCTTGCAAGGGAAAATTTCCCACAAAAACTCCACCGAGCCATAACTTGAAAAATATGTGGAGTTAGGAGGAAATCTTTACCTTTCTAGAAAGTTGAGAAAGAGCTCTATCCAATGGTGTCATTTCCAGAAGGTTTTGAGTGCCTAAAAAGTAAAAATTTATGACTGAGGCACAATAGAAGGAAAGAATGAAAGGGAGTTAGCCACAAAATGAGCAGGGGGCACATTTGGATAACAGGCCTATTGCATACATCAAGAATATCAACCCATTCCTAGCATCACCAAGCCAAACCACAAGGATGACAATGAAGTATGGCGCTATTTTTGATGGATCAAGGAGTAGACAATGTGCGGGAGGTGGAGCTATGCTTATTTCACCTCAAGGAGTAAAGTACTATTCAGCTTTTAGATTTTAGTTTACATGCTCCAAGAACACTACATCGAATATGAAGCCTTGGTGCAAGGGATGCATTGGGCAATAAAGGAGGAATAAAGAACTTGCAAGTCTTTGGTGACAAAGAATTGATTGTAAACCAAGTTAAGGGGCAGCATGTCAAAGAATAATCTGCTCAAGTGCTACAAGAATAGGGTCAGGGACCTCATTAAATATTTTGATGGCTTTAGCATAAAATCCATTTCTAGAAAAGAAAACCAAGTGCACGACAGAGCTTGCGCAGCATTGGGGATTTTGATATTGTGGAAATCATTCAAAAGGACAAGGTACAACCAAACATCCATGTGATTGTGAGGCCTTCAAAGGCTTGGATAACAATGTAAGTTGGCAAGTGTTTGAGAATGACCAGAAAATCATCCATTTCTTACAAGAAGAAGCTAAGTTATCACTAAAAATCGGAAAATTGGAACAGCGATATGGTGACTAAGTGGTACAGTGAGAACTAACAAGATACCCAAGGGACTTATCACTCTAGAGTCCATTTTCAATCCCAATGATCAGTTTAGGAAAGAGAAAGCAAACATTCAGGTCAAGAGAGAAGATTCAAGATCCATCTTGGTGGAAGAGAACAAACCATTGCAAATTGGAAAGATGACAACCGAACAAGAAATGTACGAGTTCCTACGCTTTGTCAAGAGTTACCTGATGTGTTTGCTTGGAGCTGCGAAGATTTGAAAGGTTTCAATCCCAAGTTAGCTCAAGCACACCATTGAGTTAGACCCAAATACGAAGCCCATCGGGCGAAACAAAGTCCAGTCAATCCACACATGGAACCTCTCATGAGGAAGGAATTGAACAAGTTGATTGAGTCAAGAATCATATTCCCAATCAAGCATTCTAGTTGGGTTACCAACTTAGTTCCAGTCAGAAAGAAGAGTGGAGAGATCAAATTGTGTGTTGACTTCAGAGACTTGAATAGAGCATCTCTCAAGGACCATTACCCACTCCCTTCTATGGAGCAAATTTTGTAAGTTGTGGCTGGCTCCGAGAGGTTTTCACTACTTGATGGCTACTCGAGCTACAATCAAATTATGGTGAAGGAAGAAGATCAGTTCAAGACAACCTTCACAACCAAATGGGGAACTTATGCATACAAGAAAATGCCATTTGGGTTGTCCAACGCTAGAGCTACCTTCTAAAGAGCAATGGACATGGTGTTCAAAGGTTTGATTAACAACGTGGTGCTGATATACCTTGATGATATCACTGTTTTTTCCAAAAATGCAGCAGACCACCTCTCTCATTTGAGACAAGTCTTCACAAGGTGCAGAGATTTGGAGTGTCTTTGAATCCTAAGAAGTGTATCTTTCTTACACATGAAGGAAATCTCCTTGGCCATATTGTCTCAAAGAAGGATTAGTAATTGATCCAGAGAGGGTTGAAGCTGTAAGAGCACTACCATTGCCAAGCCACAAGAAAGCCCTTCAGAGTTTCTTGGGGAGGATAAACTTTGTTCGAGGTTTGTCCCATATTTTGTAGCCCTTGTCAAACCTATCACCAAAATGTTAAAGAAAAGCATGCCTTTCAAGTGGACAATAGAAGGCAAGGAGATTTTGAAGCAATCAAAGAAGCCATATCTCAAGCACCAACCCTCATCAACTTGGACTTCTCCAAGGATTTCATCCTCTATGCATTTGGAGGTAATGATACTATTTTTGCCATTTTGCTTTAGTAGAACAAGGACAACGATGAGCAGCCAATTGCTTTCTTCACCCGAGCTTATATGACTATGAGATGAGGTATTCTTTTATTGAGAAGCATGTACTTGCAGTAATTAGAAGCTTGAAGAAATTCAAGCATTTAGTCTCAAACAACAAGGTCCAGTTGTTGGTCTCTCATGCTAGGGTTAAAGAATTCCTCCTCAATAAGGATTTGAATGAGAAAAGGGCAGGTTGGATCACTCGTGTCATGGAGTATGACATTGAGATCAAGGTCACCAAGCTGGTAAGAGGAAAAGGATTGTGTGAGCAGCTGATTTTGGGGAAGAAAAAAGAAGTATGCAATGAAGAAGAGGTTGTTTTGACATTTCAAGACAGCCATGTGCAAGGTAGCACTCAAGAAGAGGATAATGCTATCCCCACTCCTTGCTGGACCCAAGGTATAATGCACTTCCTAAGCATAGGCCTATGCCCTCCAGAGATGAACAAAACCCAAAGAAGACACTTCAGATTGCAAGTTGTCCCATATGCCATAGTAGACGGTGTTTTGTTCAAGAAAGATGTGAATGGAGTGCTGCTGAGATGCATTAGCACAAATCAGATTCATAGGGTGTTGGAAGAGTTCCATGGTGGACCAGCTGGTGGTCATTTTGCACCAAGAGTGATAGCTCTAAAAATCATGAGGGCTGGTTATTATTGGCCCAAGATTTTTAGTGATTGCTTTGCGTGGATTAAAAGGTGCAAGAATTGTGCATTCTTCACAGGTAAAGAGAGGCTTGTTGCTCTTCCATTGCATCCAATTTCAGCTGACCAGCCATTCATGCAATGGGGTTTGGACTTCATTGAGTCATTAATCCCAATTCAAGCCAAGGGAATAAGTGGATTTTGACAAACAGATTACTTCACCAAGTGGATCAAGCAAGAGCACTCAAGGAAGCAAATGAGTCTAGCATCTTAGACTTCTATGAGGGGATAGTAACTAGATTTGACATACCTACTACAATAATCTAAGATAATGCATTAGCATTCATTGATCCAAGGTGACCGAGTGGGCTGTCAAGAATGGGATCTACCTAAGTACTTCATCAAACTACTACCCTCGGGGTAATGGCCAGCTGAATCTACAAACAAGAACTTCTTGAGGATCATTAGGAGGACTCTTGATGAGAATCGAGAGGTCTTGGCATACCAAACTGAAATCCGCCTTATGGGCTGATAGGATAACTCCCAAGAGATCCACAGTAATCGCACGTCGAAAAGTGACAAAGCGCGTGAGAATCAACAAGTAACTCTTTCGTGTACCCGACCTCCCGAGGTCGTGCGAGATAGCCGGTGGGGATGGAATATGCGGACAAACTAGTTAGTCACCTAATGTCTTCAACACGCACTAGTGGAATTTGTGAATCTAAGGCAAAGAAGGCCCTTCTAACTTGGACTGGTGTGATATATCGATCGCTGAGGATGACTGCCAAGGCTCCAATCAATATCGAGCTCTCGCATGATTCGATCTATGGGTTGCGGAATACGTGGAAAATGACCGGGATTGTTTCGTGTATATCTCCGATAAGGTCATATAGTGGATGATGAATATAACCGACTCTGCAGTGATTTTCCTCGCCTAGTCCGAATTCCCTAGCTTCATTAGCCGCTATATCTAGTAAGGACAGTTGTTCGATGATGATAGGTGGAAGTGGGGTGGACTGAAATACTAGTGTGCGTAGGCCAGTGTCTATATCTAACTGACTTGTGGATTCGTTGGGCTGTGGGATCTGTGGGTCACAACCGTAGACTCTTGGTTGTTGCGGTCCTGTTATGGTCATACGCGAGATCAAGTTCTAATCCCTAGTATCCAGTAATCGTATGCTTTCTCAGCTTCTATGTTTAGAACCAATAGTTGTGCAATCTTCTCAGAATACCTTACAGACGTTCTCGCAACCTGGATTCTTAAGCTGGTATCTATATCTACGAGGGTGTCTCCAGCGTCTGGCTGTGGAACTAGAGGATCACACCTGAATGTTTGTTCTCTTTCGAGCCCTTCTACAGTCATGTGGATGTTTTCTAGGGTAATCTGTAGTTTGGCTGACTTGACCAAAACGTATGTGCTTGGTCGTCTTCTATGTTTAGTCCTCTTAACTGTGAACTGATCAGTTGTAAATCTGTGGTTGTTTGGAATACTTGTATCCTGAGATTTTGGTCTATGTCAACTATCACTATGACGAGGTTTGGTTGAGGCACGATTGGCTCAAATATATATTCCCTGGGATCTTAAGGTCCCGTGATTGTCATAAAAGAAAAAAACTAACTATAATGAAGCAAATTCTAACTACGTGAAATAAATCTAACTGCATATAACTTTTATTCTTTTCTGAAATATTTAACAATTTTAAGGAAAGCAAACTATTTTAAGCATATCTAGAAATAATAACTAAACAATAATTAAAAACAGACAAGATAACCGAGTGTGGTTATTTGCCTGTGCGATTTGTAGAATTATTCTAAATGAATAAAATAACCTGTCTTATCTACCTGCAAGATTCTCGATCCTACCTCAGAAGTGAGGAGTGAATCATAGTTTCTCAGAAACTATCAATCCCCACAGCTTCCCTGGCAATATCGAGAATAGAATGAAATGAAATAAAGTGATTAACTACTCTATTTGATATGAGTCTGACTAGAACTTTGAAATTTAAAACCTGGATTCCGCAGAACAGTGGCGAATCCGATGGTGTGTGTATGATCTCGTCCCCTCAGTATGATCTTCTCGTTCTTTCGTGTTCACTTGGATCCAGAAAAGCGTGTAATGCTAGCACCGATAGGAGTAGATTTTGGGACAAGGACAGCTCAGAATACAGACCGAGAATGCGAGTAGGAGAGGGATAGCACAAGAGTACAGAGCTTGGCTTATGCGATTCCTAGTGGGATTTTACTGCGAGTCATGCAACATGAAGCGACCAGAACCTGTAACTATCCTATACGAAGAGAAAAACCTGCAACTTTAATGGCTTCCTAAGCTATTCTGTTCCAATGGATTGGATAAAATAAAGACACTGCTTGCACAAGTTGGATATGTGGCTTACCAACAACTGGATAAAGCTAACCAGGTATATAATGAATTGAACTAAGAATTCTAAGACACGATGAAGATAAATCTACAGCAAAGAGGAATCAGAGGCAAGCTTCTAACTGGATTGGATGGAACAATAGCACTGCCTGCACAAGATGGGTCTGTGGCTTACCAACAGCTGAACAATACTAACCAAGTATGAAATGAACTATGCTATCAATCCTAAGCAAGCTGACAGACCAAACCACTAAAATGAGGGAATGAGAGAAAAGATCAAACTTCAAAATCTAGCCAAGATTCAGACCAAAAACTCTAGACCATTTGCATGTGCACAAACCATGCATTTATAGGAATTCAAACATCCAAGAACCAAAACCAAATTGAACTCTTAAACAATAAACAAAGGAACAACACTGCTCAGGGGACCAAAAACATTAATGCATGCTCAAGTCGGCAAAGAAAAGCTTTTGAAACGTGATATTTCATGCAAGTTGCATCAAAAGAGTGTTCGAAAACGCATAGGACCGCTGCTCGAGCGGGTGGCGGTTCTGAGGACCGCCGCCCCTGTTCAAGGCGGCGGCGGTTTCGCCACACAAGGTCAAGAGGCCAAGGAAAGAGGGAAAAGGGGGGGAAAAAAGGGCACGGGGGCTAAGTGGGGCATGTGGGATGTTAACGCATACTCCGAGGGCTTTTCCAGATCCCGAACACCTTGCGAGGAGACCTGTATCATCATCGGGGCACTTGTTACACTATTCGCAAGATAAGATTACCTTACAGATTTGGGTACGTACATATTGCCCCCTTAGAGAAGTGTTTTAGCCATGAAGAGGCGTAAAACGGTGGGTCCGAGTATGGCCGTCCCGAAATGGGGAGTTAGAAGTTATACCTTACACGTCCGTGTGTTGAAATGATGCCATTCCAAAATTCCCGCTACCTGCAAAATGAAAAGAGAACTCAAGTGCAGATAGATACAATAATTTGGAAAACAAACACTAAAATAACAGGGAAAGAGAACGTACCATTTGTGCGGGGATAGAAACTTACCTCCAATAGCGCTCCGAACCTGTGAAAAAGCCATTTTAAAACGAAACAGAACGATATATATATGAAAGTGGGCCCATTTTCCTATTCATTTGCGCGAGTCGATTCGATTGATTTTGAGCTCTGGGACCCACGGTGATGGTTTCTTGCGTGAATAGAGTCAAAATGTCCGGAGCGAGATAGCGATCATGCCCCCACGTGCGGAACGCCACCCCACGAGATCACAGGTCGGTTTTCTTTAATTTTGCATTTTTCCCCCTTCAAATTTGAAATGGCAAATTCTTTGTAATGGGGGGGTTATTTTTGAAAATGTTAGGTTCAAAAGGTCCACCTAGGGGCGCATATTGGGTAGGCTTTGTTTTTAGTTAAAATGGTCTATTTTTTACGCTTTTGGGCTTTTTGGGGTTAACAACCCATGCGGGTTTTCAGACCGCGACCGCCACCCTGGCCAGGGCAGCGGTTACATGACCGCCGCCCTGTTCAGGGCAGCGGTTACATGACCGCTGCCTTAAAGGCAGCGGTTACAGAACCGCCTCCCTGCTCAGGGTGGCAGTTTTGCACAGAAAGCAAAAGGAGCTTGCTTTAGACATTGCACTTGTATTTTTATCATTTCTATATGTTTTTACGACTCTCTCGGCATTGATTAGATACTAACTTGCTCTGTTTTGTGTGTTTTTGGGTGTATGCAGGCGAGAGAGGAGTACATCAGATGGAGTCGAGAGAGGGAGTGTGATTGGTTGCCCGGGGTATTGGATGCCCTCTCACCAGATGAGGAGGACACATTGCAGAGGGCCGGCATACTGTATATATCACGCGTGCCTCATGTCGCACCATCTAGTCACATCCTTTGTGACTTGTTTTCTTATTGGGATGCAGATCAGAACACTTTTCGACTGCCAGGGGTCCGCGGTGAGTGGACGATTACTTTGGAGGATGTTTACCATATCCTGGGGGTCCCGATCATCGGGAGGAGACTCACACTGGAGACAGCAGGGTCCCGAGCACAGATTACACAGTGGGCAGGTTACATGGGGGATGCAGCTATCTCCACGGGGCCGAAGAAGGGAGTGAGAGTTAGATCCATTCCTTCTTTGCCCATCCCCGTATTTCGACAGGCTATCATGGGGATCCTTGCCTCGAGGCTGATCGGGGACAAGGGAGGGGATACTTTACTATACTGCTGGGCCCCCATCATTGCACAGATAGAGGGGCATGGCCGGATATATGCCTGGGGCGCAGATATTCTGGGGACCACCTACCATGACTTATACAGGGTGGTCCGTTTGCAGGGACAGTCATTGAGCCACCCGACTCTGGTCATGAGTTGGGTGTACGAGCATTTTATTCCTTATGGCAGAGGGGTAGAGGTGGCAGACCCAGGGGCTGTGAGGGCAGCTAGATGGTCAGATATGTCGGTGCTTAGAGCACCTCACCAGCCAGTTGCCTCCCTTACCACAGCAGATATGGAGGTGACGTCGTACCGGCTTATGGCTGGCATATGGGGCAAGGAGACCCTTACATTGATCTCCTGTTCCATGACAGGGCAGCTTATTGACCACATGGGACGGGTGGAGGTACACCCTTTTGGCAGAGTTCCTCAGCAGTTCGGCCTTCCATATGCGGGCATGCTTCCTCCAGTGGCACCGGTTTATAGATCAGTCCGCGAGGCTAGAGGGGGGCCTAGAGGCCGTGGTTGGACAGTGGTCACTCCTGGTATTCCTATTGTAGCCAGGGGGATTGTTCGGGCCAGAGGGAGAGCTGGTGCGCCTCGGGCACCTTTGCTTCAGATTGCCGCGGGTCCTGCTCATAGCAGCGATGACCCTATAGATATCGACTCCGATTCTGAGGAGCTTACAGAGGGAGGGTCGGAGGAGCAGACGGATGATAGCGATCCTGAGTGGCATGACACTCAGGATATTTTACAGGCAGAGAGGGCCGAGCAGAGTGCAGAGAGAGAGACTCTAGTTTCTGAGGAGCCACTCTCTCAGGGCCGTGGTGGAGAGGATGAGTCCGTTGCGGGACGTCATGTTGCCCCTACTACAGGAGCAGCCCCTCAGTCGGCAGCGGCATCTGCAGCGGGTGCTGGCCCTAGTGACCCATCTTGGAGGCCCGGTGACCCGAGTAAGTTATCCTCTCATCTTTTCAATGTTTGTTTAATTTAGGATTTTTAATTGCTATCTCTCCTTATGTTTTGATATTGTATCTTTTAGTCTCTTGCCTAGCTTCTAATTCGTTTTTCTTCTTTGTTTTGTAGAGACTGTTGACGAGTGGCGGGATCTAATCCGTAGGGTATGCACTGATTCTCTGATGATCCCTATGGATAAGACCCATGTGGAGCTATCTGTAGATGCCGGGGAGCCTTCAGCAGCCGGTAGGCATACTGACGTCTTTGCTCCTGTTTGGCATGTGGCCAGGATGGTGTCGACTCTCCGTACAGAGTTGGCAGGCTATAGGACAGCCGAGCATCTTATGAGGAGTCATTCTCGTGGTGAGACTGCGGCTGCTCCTCGAGACCCTGAGCCCTCCATGCATTCAAAGCGCCGGCGTAGCCGAGTCCTAGGTGAGGGCGCGCACCCTCGGAGGGGTCACGTAGGGGTTGAGAGGTGACTTGGCCCTGTATGCTTTGTACTGTAGATTCTTTTGTACATCACGGGCTCTTTGAGCATTTTGACCATGCCTAGAGCATGATGGCATTGTATATAAACATTGGTTATTTGTATATGCATTCACTTTTGGATCAAAACTTTGTCACTCGTATTTTCCCTTTCTGTTTCCAGCTTCCTCGTGTATACTACGATGTATGTTTTATATGCTTTCTAGAATGTATGCAATGGAGAACAGATGATGCAAATGCTTGCTTTCTTTTTGTGTTTCATGATGCTGATACATGATATTGTAGATATATTGTGATCTTAAATCTTAGCTTCTGTGAGCAATTTGGATACCTCATGTTTGTTTTGGCAAAGTGATGAAAATAACCAGTATGATGAACAGATTAACTTGCCCCACTCCTAACTCCACGCAACTAGTAGGATGCGAGGGCTCATCACCAAGAGCCAAGAAGGGCGCAAGTGTATGAAATATGGTGAAACGATAGTGATGAAAGACAGACGAAGCTTTGGTGGAACCAAATTGAAAACTACAAGCTTACTCCACCCGAATGACTTCATAGTTTTGGGTGCAACTTGCTTTGCGGTTTATCCAGACTTAGACCCGTAGATGGCCACATAGTAGACAAAATCTAGTTTTTAGGATTTTTAACTCTCTTGGAATTTTGAACATCTGATTCATTCGTTTTTGACTCAAAGTTTGAATAGTTTGTTTATGACCTTTTAACGTTTGCATTGTCTAGAGGACCCCCTACACCTTGCCCCATGCTACCTGTAAGAAGCATGGGTTTATCGCCATGGGCAAGGCATAGGCGAGTAAGGGCATTTCCATCCTTTCCCAACCCTACGTCACTAGTAAGAGACACGAGCTCATCACCAAAGGTTGGTAGGGCAAGGAAATGTGTAAAAATAAAATTTTCTGTTTAATCACTTTTTGACTTGTCTTTTTGAGTAAAATGTCAGTATATGCTTGTTTCCAAAGAGATGTGTATATGGGATAGATGTGACACCATGAAGCTTCTAGAATAGACCATAGGCAAGACACCAATCCTAAGAAGAAATCAAAGCGAGAACAAACTTGCAGATCTTGGTATGGTTACCATTAAGACTTCGTCATGTTTGATTTTATTTGATAAAAGATTCTGAAGTGATTGATGATATCGTGAAAATGGAGAGATATGATTAGAAAGTTTTGTGCCAACAACATCATGAGTTTGTAATAAATTGCTTTGAGAATAGATTCCTTGATCACAATTTGTGTAAGAACAAGTGGACAAAATGATCCTAATCTATATGAAAATGCAATGTAGATAGTTATATAAGTAGCGTTAGCTGCTTATGCATAGAAACATTTGAGGTGGAGGGAATTGACTGTTTCGCCAAACTCCTCACCTTCTACCGTGCATAAGAGTTATGCACCGTTTCCGTAGTCCTTCGTGACTCGGTATGGGCCCAACCATTTGGGCCGGAATTTCGTTCCTTCACCGGTCTTCTTGTCGATCCGGCCTGCTCTAGTCTTAGAACTAGATCACCTTCATATATATCGCGTTCATAAACCTTCTTGTTATACTGCCGGCACATTCGGTCAGCATAAGCTCTATGCCATTGTTCAGCATCTAACCTAATTTCATCTAGGCTTTCTAATTGGGAAAGATGTGCTTCTCTGTAAGCATCTTCATCCAGAATCCCTTGTAGTGAAATGCGGAGACTGGGTATTTCAACCTCAAGTGGGAGAACTGCTTCTGCCCCAAATACTAGCGAGAAAGGAGTTGCTCCCGTTGGTGTTCTTATTGAGGTTCGGTGGGCCCACAAGGCCGGATATAACTTCAAATGCCAATCTCGCTTGTTTTCTTTCACCGTTTTAAGGAGAATGGCTTTCAGCGTTTTGTTTGTTGCTTCAGCCTGCCCATTGGCTTGGGGATAATACAAGGAAGCCGTATGATGGCTTATTTTAAATTTGTTGCATAGTTCACGAACTTCCTCATTCTTGAAAGAAGTTCCATTATCTGAGATAATGATTTGTGGGATACCGTACCTGCAAATGATTTGATTTAAAATGAACTTAGCGATTACAGAACCAGGTACGGTAGTAAGAGACATGGCCTCCACCCATTTGGTAAAATATTCAGTGGCCGTGATTATAAAATTATGGCCGTCTGTGGATGAGGGAGAGAATTTCCCTATTAAGTCTAGACCCCATGTAGAAAAGGGCCATGGAGTTGTGATTGGTTGTAGAGCTTGTGCTGGCATGTGGATCTCGTGGGAGAATTCTTGGCACTTATGACACCTGCGTGCAAACTCTATTGCGTCATGTTCTAGAGTGGGCCAGAAATAGCCCATTCAATGTATTTTTCGAGCAGTGGCATGGCCACCGAAGTGGCCTCCACATATACCGCTGTGGGATTCATGGAGAATCCTCTTGGACTCTTCTGTGTCAACACACCTTAAGAGCATTCCATCGAATGCTTTTCGATAGAGCACCTGCTCTATAATGACATATTTGGCTACGATTATGCGTAATCGCCTTCTTTGTTGCGGTGTAACTGCATCCGGGTACGTATGGTCCATGATATAATTAATGATATCAGTGTACCAAGGGCACTCAGAGATAGCAGGTCGAGTTTCGATGTAGTATACGCATTCATCTGGAAAATCCAAATCTACTAGATCGCCTCCGTCTAATGGGTTGTCAGCTAACCAATCCGCGATGATTTGTCCTTTAACTGACTTCTGATTTACAAATGTTAATTCGAACTCTCCCATTAAGGTTATAAAACATCCAGCCTTTTTGGATAAGGAACCTTGTGTGAGAAAAGTCCGTAAATGGTCCGTCTTTACCATGACCTTTGTTTCTTGATTCAGCATGTAATGTCTTAGACGTTTAGTAGCAAAGACTATGGCAAGACATTCTCGCTCTGCTTGTGTATAGCATGTTTCATAGTCGAGCAGTGTTCGGCTAATGAAATAAATCACACGTTCTCTCTTTTCATCGTCTTCTTCGGCCAACATACAGGCTAGCGAGACATTGGTAGCTCATGAATATAGGATTAACGGGTGATCCAGCTTAGGTGGCATTAGCGTAGGTGGTGACAGCAAGAAATGTTTAACTGCGTTGAAAGCTTCGTTGCAGTCTTCGGTCCAATCAATGCTATAGTCTTTCTTGAGTAAATTGTTGATTGGATGAATAGCGAAGCTTAAGTCCGGGATGAATCTTCGGATTGCACCTAGCTTTCCGAGAAATGACCTGATTCCAGATTCGTCCGAAGGTGGGACCATTTCGAGTACAGCCTGAATTTTGGTTGGATCAACATCAATCCCTCGTGATGATATGATGTAACCTAGGAGCTTTCCTCCTGTTACACCAAAGACACATTTCTCTGGGTTTAGTGTGACTCCGTATTCTATTAAACGTGAAAGAATGACGCGGAGTACTTCGGGATGGTCACAACGCTTCTTGGCCTTAGCCAACAAGTCATCTATGTAGGATTCCACGATTTTATGAATTAAATCATGAAATATATAAGTCATAGCCCGCTGGTATGTAGCACCAGCGTTTTTGAGACCGAAAGGCATGACAGCATAGCAATAGGTTCCCCAAGGAGTTATAAACGTGGTTTTAGCTTGATCTTGCTCGGATATTCTGATTTGATTGTATCCCGAGAATCCATCCATGAGAGACAAGAGTTCAAAACCAGCTGTTGCATCAACAATAACATCTATGGATGGTAATGGGAAGTCGTCCTTAGGGCAAGCTTTGTTGATATCTCGAAAATCTATGCAGATGCGTATCTTTCCATTCTTCTTGAGAACGGGAACGATGTTAGATACCCATTGGGAGTAGTCAACTGGCTTGATGAATCCTACCTGAAGGAGTTTTATTACCTCCTCTTTTACCATGAGAGCTACTTTGGGCTTCATGGGTCTTGATTTTTGTTTGATTGGCTTTGCATCCGATCTAGTGACGAGGTTGTGTACCGCAATGTGGGGTGTGACTCCCGTCATCTCCTTGTAATTAAATGCAAACGCCTTCTGATGTTCTTTGAGAACCTGAGTATGTATTTCCACTTCTTTTAGTGTCAACGAAGAACCTAGTTTCAATATTCTTAGTTCATCTTCTGTCCCAATGTTGACATCGATTGTTTCTTTGATTAAAGAGGCGTTACCCTCTTCGAACTCAGGTGGTGCTGGAGGTAAATCTAAATCATCCCCATTTTCTATTGCGTATATGTTAGGTTCCCTTTGTGACGGAAGATCCGTTACGGGATTTCCGAAGTAGGAGGATGAATGTGGGATCAGGGATAAATCTAGCATGTGATAGGAGAGATGTAATGCTGCATAGGCATTTAAATAATCCAAAGTAGCCGCATCATTTCCAACATGGTCTAGGACGGTAGATTCGCTTCCGCTTAAAAGAGGATTTGTCATTGTTTTTATTAATGGTTCGTCACGAATGGATACTATGAAGTGAGTATCTTCTAGCTCATTGCTTGGAGTAAAACGTGATGCTGAGGTTGCTATTGAATCAGCAAGAAGATTTTTCTCTTGTGGGATCGCTTCAATGGATATGAAGTTAAACGCCTTGCTTAAATCTAATACAGCGTTTTTGTAGAGTTGTAAATGTTCGGCTTTAGTTTCATATACTTCAGAAACTTGGTTTGTTACTAATTGCGAGTCTCCGAGGACTCTGATGTTATTAATACCAATTCTTCTGGCTAAGGTGAGGCCAAGGAGGAGGGCTTCATACTCAGCACCATTGTTTGTGCATTCAAAGTTTAACTTAAATGAGAATGGGAGGACCTTCTCCTCGGGAGAAGTAAGAATTATACCTGCCCCCGCTCCATAACGACATTTAGCTCCATCGAAATGGAGAGTCCAATACTTAGCCGGGAGTGTAGATGTTGGGGCATTTGCTGCGTTTGCACACTCTACTTCTATCATACAGAGATCCTCTGCTGGTAAGGAACCAACACCTAGGGAAAATCCTATGCCTACTGAATCGAATGGTAAGAACATTGGTGAATCTTGTTCTATCAATTCAACGATTTTCGCAGTAGTCCCTAATGATACTGTTTCTTTAGTTTTACCTTTAGGGGTTGGAGTTGTTTTGGCTATGCTGGTAGTTTCAAGATCTGTTGTAGGTATCAACTTTTCCTCGGCTTTGGGTCGATGGTTTATTAAGTTGGTTTGTTGGCGCTCTCAAATTCAGTGCACCGGTCTTTTCTTTAAATCAGCTAGGTGCAAATCGAAAGGTTTTGGATCGCCTTTGGCTACAAATACCTTTCCCAGATGCAAGAATCTTACTTCTTGAAATAGCGTGGAAGGGATTGCCTTCATTCGATGTATCCAAGGTCGGCCAAGGATCATATTATAGTTAGTTTCCCGATCTATAATATAAAACTCAGTCAAGATGGTTTTGGGCCCTAAGGTGACCGGCAGTATTATAGTTCCTATCGAAGTGGCTTTAAGGCTATCATAGCCTCTCAAGGTATTTCGTGTAGTGGAACAGTTTGTTTCTCCATATCCAAGTTTTTGGAGGAAAGAGAAAGGGACTATGTTAACTGCAGCCCCGTCATCAACCATTGCACGTTTTACATAGTTATTATAAACCCATACTTGTAAGTGCAAGGCTGGGTCACCTCAGAGTGCGATCTCAGCATCTGTGGGCATTTTACTTATTTCGAAAATGAATTCGACATCCTTGTCCGGCTGCCCCGGAGGGTGGATATCAAAATCTACGTGATTTACTTGTGTTTCAGGAGGTGGAGTGATGTTAATTAGATGGCCTAGACCTAATGCTTCTAAAAGAGCAGCTCTGTGAGGGGGAGAGTTCTTTAGTAAGTCCAAAAATGAAATGTGTGAAAAGGTCTTTGTTAGGTCACTAATTAAATCATAGGCACCGATGGGTTTTTCAACTATTTGCTGACTCTTATCTGTCTCTGGCAGATGACTTGGGCTCGGTTGAGAGAAATACTCTCGTGTTCTTGTTATAGCTTCGATAGGTAGTTCAGCGTCTAATTCTACCAAACTATCTTAGGTCTTGGTTGAGCTCCCAATTGTGGAGCAACTGACGGATTTAATGAAGTCGAAGCTTCATGATCATTGTTTCCCGTTATTGCACCCTTTCTTGTTCCAGTTGGATTCAGCCTATTGCTGTCATGATTTGGGAGTGGATCATTAAAGATCTTAAGGGGAGCATTCTGGGGGGAAACTGCCCCTGCGAGTGTATTTGGTTGTGGTGAGATGGGATCTGCCAAAAACAAGTCTGTGAAGAACTGTCTTTGTTCTTCTGGCAAGTGTTGCATAAATTTATTGTAGTCACGGCACGTTCTAGTGTCGTGACCCCAAATTTTATGGAAACCACAATAATAATTGGGGTTGTAATTCCCATTTTGTTGGTTTGGTGTGTATTGTGGCCTAAAATTCCAATCAAACTGTTGCCTATTAGGACTAAAGTTTTGTTGTTTCTGGTTTTGACTTTGGTTTTGATAACCAAATCAGTTTTGGCTCGGTCCTTGCATGGGATTTCGCCGTTGTTGTTGTTGTTGTTGTGGATGATTAAAATCCACTGTATTGACCGTTGGGGTAAAGTTGTTGTTTCGTTGGTTGTTTGTTTGTGACGGAGTATTAACAACATTTACCCTCTTGGGCTGGTCGGTTACCCCATCCGTTGTTACCCCACGATTTTTGTTAAGGATTTTGGGTCCTTGATTGACGTTTGTGGTAGTTGTAGTATTTTGAGTGGAGGTGATTAACCTCCCGTTTGCTCCATACGTCTTACGACCACTATCTATTGCTGCCTGGTCTATTCGTAGAGCGCTCTCAAGTACTTCATCATAAGTCCTTAGTGGGAACTTCTGGACTTCTTCCTTGACTTATCTGCTGAGAGAATGAAGGAATAAATCACATAGTTCCATATGATCCATGTTTGGAGCACTTGCTGACGAATAAAGAACTGTACACCACCTCTGGATGAAATGAGTGACAGATTCATTGTGTTCTTGTTTGATATGCAAGAATTCCCTGATTCCTGTTCTCAGTAGTTTGTTCATGTCGAAGGCTTTGATGAACTCTGACACGAGTTGTTTAAATGAATGTATGGAAGCCTCAGGTATTCTATAATACCAATCGAGAGCAATGCCCTCCAGTGTTTTGGGGAATATTTTAGCAACAACCCCATCCCAAGGGAGTAATTCTCGTATGGCTGTAGCGTAAGCTTTGATATGTGCATTTGGATCTCCCTCACCCTTGAACTTAGGCAAATCAGGGAGAGGTCTTGGAAGCATGACGCTTCGTATGGTGAAATCTAAGGGTTCCTTTAGATATTCTGAATACGTCCCTATTGCATAGCTTTCGACCATTGATGGTGTTTGGTGAGGGAGTGGTGGTGGGATAGGTTGTTGATACGGTGCAGCGTACGTGTTGGCAGGGGCATAGGGAGGTCCCTGCGTTTGAGAAAACATGCCGGGAGAGGAGAACATATCTCCTTGTGGTGATTTAGAGTATATGTTTAAGTAGGATGGGGTATTGTCGAGGAACGGACTGTTCGACACTAGACCGGGAGGAGTAGTGTTAGAGATGATAGGGCTTGGGAGGCATGCCTAACGTGCCTACTCCCGTAAGGAGATCTACCTGACTAGAGTGGTATGGGGGATTGGAACTTCCTGTTTGTATGAACAGAGAATTTTGACTTGCTTGAGCCAGTTCTAACCCTCTCACTCTTTCTACTAACGTTGAAATGACTTCATTTGGTGAAGTCACGGTACTTTTCCTGAGCGGCGTTTGTTGTATACCTTGGTGTTGTAAAGGTACATGATATCCTGTCATAAACTGATTGCTATCTTGCCAAGTTTCTCCCAGAATATTTCCTGTATGCAGTGGCATAGAGGTATTTTCTTGAAGAGAGATTTCGGGTTGTATTTGTAAACCTCCTATAGATGGGTACATTCCCCGGGAGCGTTGTTCACTCCTAGGATAACGTGTTGACTGTCCATCATCTAAGACCAGGTATGGATCTGATTGCCTACTAATTTGTGGTCTGAGTAGCATTTGAGGAGATGAACCAGATTCTCCGGTAAATGTCATATTGTTTGAACCAAGGCTCTGTTTGTTGGGTTCGAGGGGTTGATCTAACTCCTCAGTTTGAAAAGATGAACTATATCTGATTCTTGGGGTTTGTGTTGACAACTGATTAGTTGAATAGTTGTCACCCCATACTGAGAGCGAGGGTGATGATTGCCTATTCTGTTGGGCGTAGTATGCCTCAAGACCCAGGAGGGGTCTGCCGTATGCATCGAATCCCGACATATTCGGGGGGTATATGAATACCCACAGAATAATGGGAAGAAGCGAAGGTGATTTATGAAAACTTAATGAAGCGGTTCTAAGAAGGCGTACTAAAGTGAAAGTGTAATACTATGACTCCAGTCAAGAAAGTAGGCAGTTTATGTCAGTTTTACTAATCTTGTTTGTTTCACGTCGGGTTCACCAATTTTGTACGTCGGAAAAGCGACAAGCGAGCGTGAGAATCTACAAGTAACTCTTCCGCGTACCCGACCTCCCGAGGTCGTGCCGAGACAGCTGGTGGGGATGGAATATGCAGACAAACTAGTTAGGCAGTCTAATGTCTTCGACACGCACTAGTGGAATTTGTGAATCTAAGGCAAAGAAGGCCCTTCTAACTTGGACTGGTGTGATAGATCGATCAGCGAGGATGACTGCTCGAAGGCTCTTATCAATATCGAGCTCTGGCGTGATTCGATCTATGGGTTGCGGAATACGTGGAAAATGATCTTGGGATTGTTTCGTGTATATCTCCCGATAAGGTGATATAGTGGATGATGAATATAATGACTCTACGGGTAATTTTACGCCTAGTCCGAAATTCCCTAGCTTCGTTAGCCACTATATCTAGTAAGGACAGTTGTTCGATGATGATAGGTGGAAGTGGGGTGGACTAAAATACTAGTGTGCGTAGGCCAGTGTCTATATCTAACTGACTTGTGGATTCGTTGGGCTGTGGGATCTGTGGGTCACAACCGTAGACTCTTGGTTGTTGTGGTCCTATTATGGTCATACGCGAGATCAAGTTCTAATCCCTAGTATCCAGTAATCGTATGCTTTCTCAGCTTCTATGTTTAGAACCAACGGTTGTGCAATCTTCTCGTAATACCTTACGAGACGTTCTCATGAACCTGGATTCTTAAGCTAGTATCTATATCTACAAGGGTGTCTCCGGCGTCAGGTTTTGTGGAACTAGAGGATCGCACTCGAATGTTTGTTCTCTTACGAGCCCTTCTACAGATCATGTGGATGTTTTCTACGGTAATCTATAGTTTGGTGACTTGACCAAAACGTATGTGCTTAGTCATCTTCTATGTTTAGTCCTCTTAACTGTGAACTGATCAGTTGTAAATCTGTGGTTGTTTGGAATACTTGTATCCTAAGATTTTGGTCTATGTCAACTATCGCTGTGACGAGGTTTGGTTGAGGCACGATTGGCTCAAATATATATTCCCTGGGCTCTTGAGGTCCCGTGATTGTCATAAAAGAAAAAAAACTAACTGTAATGAAGCAAATTCTAACTACGTGAAATAAATCTAACTGCATATAACTTTTATTCTTCTCTGAAATATTTAACAATTTTAAGGAAAGCAAACTATTTTAAGCATATCTAGAAATAATAACTAAACAATAATTAAAAATAGACAAGATAACCGAGTGTGGTTATTTGCCTATGCGATTTGTAGAATTATTCTAAATGAATAAAATAACCTATCTTATCTACTGCAAGATTCTCGATCCTACCTCGTAGTGAGGAGTGAATCATAGTTTCTCGAAACTATCAATCCCCACACTTCACAGCAATATCGAGAATAGAATGAAATGAAATAAAGCGATTAACTACTCTATTTGATATGAGTCCTCGACTAGAACTTTGAAATTTAAAACCTGGATTCCATGAGAGCGTGGCGAATCGATGGTGTGTGTATGATCTCGTCCCTCGGTATGATCTTCTCGTTCTTTCATGTTCACTTGGATCCGAGAAAAGCGTGTAATGCTAGCACGATAGGATTAGATTTTGGGACAAGGACAGCTCGAATACGAGACCGAGAATGCGAGTAGGAGAGGGATAGCACAAGAGTACGAGCTTGGCTTATGTGATTCCTAGTGAGATTTTCTGCGAGTCATGCAACATGAAGCGACCGGAACACTGTAACTATCCTATACAAAGAGCAAAACTCCTGTAACTTTAATGGCTTCCTAAGCTATTCTGTTCCAATGGATTGGATAAAATAAAGACACTGCTTGCACAAGTTGGATATGTGGCTTACCAACAGCTGGATAAAGCTAACCAGGTATATAATGAATTGAACTAAGAATTCTAAGACACAATGAAGATAAATCTACAGCAAAGAGGAATCAGAGGCAAGCTTCTAACTGGATTGGATGGAACAATAGCACTGCCTGCACAAGATGGGTTTGTGGCTTACCAACAACTGAACAATACTAACCAAGTATGAAATGAACTATGCTATCAATCCTAAGCAAGCTGACAAACCAAACCACTAAAATGAGGGAATGAGAGCAAAGATCAAACTTCAAAATCCAGCCAAGCTTCAGACCAAAAACTCCAGACCATTTGCATGTGCACAAACCATGCATTTATAGGAATTCAAACATCCAAGAACCAAAACCAAATTGAACTCTTAAACAATAAAGAAAGGAACAACACTGCCCGGGGACCAAAAACATTAATGCATGCTCAAGTCGAGAAAAGAAAAGCTGGTGAAACATGATATTTCACACGAGTCACGTCAAAAGAGTGTTCTGGAAAACACACATAGGACCGCCGCTCTGAGCAGGGCGGCGGTTACAGGACCGCCGCCCTGTTCAGGGCGGCGGTCACGAGACCGCCACCCTGCAGGGCGGCGGTTTCGTCACTGAAGGTCAAGAGGCCAAGGAAAGAGGGAAAAAGGGGAAAACAAAGGGCACGGGGGCTAAACGGGGCATGTGGGATGTTAACACATACTACGAGGGCTTTTCCGGATCCCGAAAACCTTGCGAGGAGACCTGTATCATCATCGGGGCACTTGTTACATCTGCTCAGCGGGCAAGACAAGACTTACAATTTTGGGTACGTACAGTACGAAACTCTCCATTCAAGCTTGTTTATGGAAGAGAGGCAATATTTCAAATGTCACTTGAGTTGCCAACATTAGAACTCATGAAGTAGTTAGAGTTGCTAGAGTTTGGGCCCATGGAGGTGAGATATGTAGAGTTGATGGAGCTCCAAGAGATCAGAGATCAGGCATCCCAAGCAATGGAGAAGGATCAAGCTTTGATCAAGAAGACCTTTGATAGGAAGGCCAAGAGTAGATCTTTCCAAGTTAGAGATCTAGTGTTAAAATGGGATGTAGATAGAGCAAAACCGGGAAGGCATTCAAAATTTGATGCCATTTGGAGTGGCCCATACATGGTCACAAAGTGTAAGGACAAAAATGCCTTCCAATTGTCTTCATTGGATGACAAAGAACTACAGATTCCAGTTAATAGAATCTATCTAAAGCATTTCTACTAGAGGGAAATTCTCCACCTTGTAAATATTAGCTTAGGTTTTCATTCCTCCAAGTGCTTGTGCACATTGTTTTGTTGTAGGTTGTTTTGCTTTCCCTAAGTGCTTTGGCACAGCTTGTTGTTCCTGGGAATGTGTTTATAGGCCTTGCTCCATCAGGTGATTTTCCATGTTCATCTTTGTAATGTTCTAGTTAGTTGGGGTATTAAATAAAGAATCAAGTGACTCCATGCCCAATGGATTGCTTCAGAAACCAGTAACTTCATCCAAGAGCGAGATGAGCCCTCTCGAGTCACCAAAATTGTTATCCCAAATGTGACCCCGCTCATTTTGTGGCTAACTCCTTTACATATTTCTTTCTCTTGTTCCTCGCTTAGAATATTTTTTTCTAGGCACTCAAAACCTTCTTGAAATTGCACCATTGGATAGAGCTCTCTCTCGGCTTTTCGAGAAGGTAAAGTTTTCCTCCTAACTCCTCATAGTTTTCAAGTTATGGCTCGGCGGAGTTTTGCGGGAAATTTTCCCTTAGAGGGCTCATGACTAATCAAAACGTGCCATGTGGCACCTAGAGTAGCAAAGTGCAGGAAAAATTTTAAATTTTTTTCCAAAGACCAAAAGAGGTAAAATTTGAAATTTTTTCCCGCCGATCCGTTTTGGGCCTGTTTTTGCCCTAAATCTTCAAATGGCCATAACTTTCGATCCAGAGCTCAGATTTTCACGTTCTTTATATAAATGGAAAGATGGAGAAATTATCTACAAGATTCCATGGTCAATTTTGAATTTTGGTTTATTTTGGAGGGATAAAATAAAAAAATCTTCTGGTATGCACCCATGGATAGAACTGACATTTCAACAACCAATTTTAATGCAAAATGGGTTGCATTCTTCTCCAGCATGGTCAAAAATTTCAGGGCATGGGTTTGTAAGGACCTCCATGCTGTTTTTAATGCATTTGTGTCAATGGGGAATGGCTCCCATGTTTTTTCACATTTTCTCTCTCCTGGGCTCGACCCATGCACTATAAAATACGATTTGGCTCATTTTTCAAGTGTGGAACACTTTTTTGCACACAAGCTTCTATTTTCACCTTTAGCAAGTGATTTTGGCAAGTATCGACCTTCCAGGGATTGTAACAGGTTTTTCTGCCTCTTTGGTGTTGGAATACAAGGATTTTGATGTTGAAAATCACAATGCATGCTCTATGAATGCTTTCAGTCCTTTGTATGTGTTGTTTGCTTCATTTGAAACCCTTGATTACAGCTCATCAACCTGTGCATGATGTTTTATGTTGCAATTTCTGATTTGTGTCAATTTGCATGAACAAGAAGTGCTCACCACTCCTTTGGTGTATCGCCCTTATTAGTTTAGTTTCAATTTTTGCATTTCTTATCCCTGTCTCCTTGAAAATTAGGATAAAATTAGGATTTGAACCTCTGCAGTTGTGCAAATAATAGATCTAATCAGAGGATTTTGAGGAACTAGCCTCTAATCTGTATATTCCTCTCTCATCTTGCAAGTCCCACACTTGGAGAGAGGTTTCAATGTTGTGCAATCACACTGGATGCCCTAAACATCAACTTAGAACCTTGATTTGCATCCATGGGTGCTACTGATTTGCCACAACAATAAGTTATAAGGAATTTAATTTGACCTCAATACCAGAGAAAGACATTTTAGAACTTCACAAAATCAATTTTTAAACTTGCTGGACCACCTTTCATCAAAGGACGTAAAATATATCAGTTGCAACTCAATCCATAAATTGAACCTTAAAAATAATCTAAAATCTACCCAATATCATTCCTCCATGGTCAATTTACATGTTGAAAAGAAGAAATATCAAAATTGAACAAATCTTACAAGTAGGAAAAATTGTCGGTTTAAAATTATAAACCCTGCAGATCAATTTCTTAAAATTAACCCTTAAAACTTCACCAAATTCCAAAATTGATGATTTTTATACAAAGATGACTCCAAGAGCTTTCTGGAAAGTCCTTTTTTTCCTAAAATGGAGCTTCTATCAAAAGTTATGGCCATTTGAAGTTTTACTTCAAAATGGCCATCCCAAACCAAAAATGAAATAATTCGACCTTAGAAAAATTTAAATTTTGAACTTTGGAAAAATTTCCTAAAAAGTTCCACGGCCCCGCCACCCTCTCATCCTATCAGAATTCACCACGTGGCACCTTGGAGGGGCAGCCCTTATTAAAAACTTAACATTTTAAAAAAATTGCCTTGGGAAAAATTTCCCAATTTTCCCCACAACTCTGCGGCCCCAACCAATCACGTGCTGACACGTGGCAGGGGGTGCGTGGATCAAAACGGAAAAACTTAACCATTTTTGCCTTTGGAAAAATTTCACTATTTTCTCCGCGGCCCCGCACTCCAATGGCATGATGACATGTTTCCCCATGGGTGTGCGGGTCCATGCAATTCTTTTAACCTTTTAACCCCATGGGTGAAAAATCAAAATTTCCTCCACCGGTGCGTGGCTAATTACAAAGCGCCACGTGGCCATTTGAGTAATTGTGGAGGCACGAGAGAAAAATTTTCCTTTGGAAAATTAAGACTTTGATTTTGGGAAAAAAATCAAAATTTTCCCCATGACCCACCAGCCCAAACCAATCACTTGATGACATGTGGCATTTGGGAAAATTTTCCCAATTTTTCCCTAGCCCCGCGGACCTCAAAGGGAAAATTTTCCACTAAAACTCTGCCTGGCCATAACTTGAGTTTTACAAGGAATTAGGAGGACTTATTTATATGGTTGGACGGTGAGGAAATTTCCTATCCAATAGCCTAGTTTAGGAAAGTTTTGATAAATCTAAGTGTATGAAAAATCCAGGTTGAAGTTTTAGGGTTTGATAGAGAGCAGACTTGGCGATAAATTTCTCCCTAAACCTTAGTAAAACTCGTAACCTCCAAATTGGAACCTTGTAAACTTGTTATAAGATAAAAATGGAAATCTTATGTTTGGTTAGTCAAAATTTTTTCTGAAACCTATTTAGTTTTCAAACTAGTGTCTTGCTACTTGTTTGTAGACCCTTCTTACAAAAAAAAATATTCCATAATTTTCCTAGTTTGTTTCTTAGTCTCAAGTGATAGTTGAAGTGGGCATTACACTTGGTATCGGAGAAAGAGTTCAAAAGATTGAACCATTGGGCACACTTGAAACATTAAGACTATAAACTTAAAACTAGTAAATTGATAATCTTGAAAACAAAACTAATTGAAAAATTGAACATGTTAGTAAACTAAGAAAATCAAGAAAACTCAAGGTAATGAACTAACTCCCACTCGGGTCTATGTAGGGAGCTCGGACAAAGTAGGAGGAACATTCACAAAGGTTTAGAGTCACCACCAAGTAGATCAAGGTTTAGCAGCTATCCTACCACAGATTTTGCACGACTCTGCAGGGATGTTAATTCTGCCTCTACATGGAGGATCGGTAGGAGGGCACTTGGCGGATACATGACAGAGATATTTCCATAGAGGGACATGCACCCCCTCCACTCAGTGAGGAGGATGGAGGAGAGAATTTTCATGCAGATTCAGTCAGAGTAGATTCACCACCTAGGAGGTAGGGTGACAGAGTTCTGGAGCATAGAGAGAGGTCTCGGAGCCCTAGGCTTAGGGATGAGCTTATAGAGAGGCCTAGAGGCCATCAGACCATGGCTGCAGATCACATTAGGGAAATCCTGAAGCTTAGGCCATCTCATTATTTAGGTGACACAGGAGGATTCCAGGCAGAGGCTTGGCTGGTTAGCTTGAGCGGTTGCTTCAAGCTTTGTCCTTGTTCTAGCAACACGAAAGCTCATGTTGCAATCCATCCACTGAAGGATGGAGCTGGAGTATGGTAGAGGATAGAGGACTAGAAGCTCCATATAGACTCAGAGACAGTCACCTGGGAGATGTTTGAGGAGAGATTCAGGATCAGATACTTGCCACAGAGATTCATATAGCAGAGGATTGATGAGTTCCATGACCTTCGACAGGATTCCCTTACAGTGGCCGAGTATGAGAGTAGGTTCCTAGACTGCTTTAGTACGTTGATTACATGCAGGATGAGTAGGTGTGGATCCACAGGTTCATCCGGGGCCTTAATTTGGACATTGGAGGTGCAGTACAGATCCACTACCCACAAACATTAGCAGAGACCATGTTGAGAAAGCCTACATTGTAGAGGAGACTCGGGGTAAAACCTAGCAGGCTAGAGACCGAGTCAGGAGCCATATTCAGTAGTTGCAGGATAGTAGAGTGAGGGGGTCAGCTCCTCCTCCCCATGGTGGTTAGCATTCTTCATAGTCATCTTTCAGGCCACAACAACACCAGCAGTAGTATTCCCGCCCACCTTGTAGGTCTCCTCGGAGAGTTGATGCACGAGAGGTCGAAGCATTGGGCCTCTTAAGGGTCCCACCAGGACATAGGGTGGAGCTAGAGCTCAGTCAGCAGGAGCTCAACCACAAAGGCCACAATAGACTATGGCTAGATCATCAGGGTCCACAACACCTACCTCTAGGGCACCTTCTGGTGGTGCTGCAGTTTGGAGGACTTCAGGTGGTTGCTTCGGGTGTGGAGTAGTGGGACACTTTTGGAGAGACTACCTCCAGAACCCTAATGAGGGTAAGACACCCATCTCAGATCCTATAGTCAGAGACATGGGACGGAGTCACAGGATCTATGCAGTGGTTGAGAACCACCAGGCCGAGCACCAGAGCACGATCATTGAGACTATAGGTAGCATTGGAGGTGTTCCTACTTCTATATTATTTGATTCTAGTTCTTTTGATTCATTTATTACACCATCCTTTGTAGAGAGATGCAGGCTGGTGGCTGTTAGAAAGGGTCATAGTTGGGATGTCAAAATGGCTTCGGGAGCCAAGGTCTCTGTAGACTCCTTAGTAAAGGACTATGTTGTTAACTTGGGACCATTCACCACCACTTCAGATCTTCGCATACTTCCTTTGGGCTCATATGGAGTCATTTTAGGAATGGATTGGTTATCTACACATAGGGTCAGGATGGATTGATATCACAAGACTATATCTTGTGCAGATGATCTTGGAGTTGAGTTGGTGATTTCTGGGGTCAAGAGACCTATTTCTATTCGCACTATCTCCGCTTTGCAGCTCAAGTGTGTGTGCGACAGGGTTGTTAGATGTATGTTGTCATAGTCGGTGGCCGAGATAGAGGACGGGTCTTGTGGGCCATTTCTTGATGACCATCCCATTTTGAGAGAGTATGTAGATGTTTTCCCGGGAGCTACTAGGGATGCCACCCCACATGAGATTTATTTTCATATTGATTTGGTTCTAGGAGCGAGCCTATCTCACAAGATCCTTATCGATGACCACCCCAGAGCTCTATGAGCTCAAGTTGCAACTAGAAGGCCTTCTAGAGAAAGGCCTTATCCATCCTAGTGTATCCCCTTAGGGTGCACCGGTTATATTTGTTAAGAAGAAGGATGGATCCTTGCGGTTGTGCATGTATAGACTACCGCCACCGAATAAGGTAATGATCAAGAATCGTTATCCCATGCCTCGCGTTGATGACTTGTTTGATCAAATGAAGGGGGCCACAATGTTCTCTAAGATTGATCTCAAGTCAGGGTACCATTAGTTGAGGATTATGGAGGCAAACATTCATAAGACTACTTTTTGTACGAGGTATGGGCACTATGAGTTCACAGTGGTGCCTTTTGGTTTGATGAATGCCCCGCAATGTTTATGAGTTTGATGAATGGGGTATTCAGGACCTTTTAGATTACTTCATGCTCATATTTCTTGATGAAATTCTGATTTACTCACATACGCGTGAGGAGCATGAGGGGAACCTTCGTCAGGTTCTTTAGTGTCTTCGTGAGCAGCAGCTTTACAGGAACTTGGAGAAGTGTGCTTTCTTTCAGTCAGAGATTCAATACTTGGGTCATATCATCTCAGGTGAAGGTATCACAGTCGATCCTTCCAAGATTAGAGCCATTATGGATTGGCCAGTACCCACTATAGTGACAGAGGTGCGCAGCTTCATGGGGTTAGCAGGTTACTACAGGAGATTTGTGTAGGACTTCTCTCGGATAGCACACCCCATCACTTCCCTTCAGCGGAAAGGGAAGAATTTTGTTTGGTCGACAGTGTGAGCATACCTTCGAAATCGAAGAATATCTCACTACAGCACCCATTCTTGTAGTGCCGGATCCACAGGGGGAGTTCTTTGTTTGCATAGATGCTTCTTTAGCAGGGCTTGGAGGTGTGTTGATGTAGGATGGTAGGGTTGTAGCTTTTAAGTCTCGTAAACTCAAGGATCATGAGCTTAATTATCCTACCCATGATCTTGAGCTTGCGATAATTGTGCATGCTTTGGTTAGATGGAGACATTTTCTTCTTGGATGGAGATTCACACTTAGGACAGACCATTTGAGTCTTCACCACCTCTTCACGCAACCCAATATAAACACTCGTTAGAGGCGTTGGATGGAGTTGCTTTATGAGTATGACATGGAGATAGAGCATGTGAAGGGGAAGGAGAATGTGGTTGTAGATGCCCTCAATAGATAGAGGCATTTGAGCATGGATACTTTAGTGAGCAAAGATTTACAGAGCAGGATTCTTTAGCAGCTTCCTCTTGATAGTTTTCACATTGCAGCTCGAGTAGAGATTGAGTCCCAGAGCTCCCTTGAGGGGAAATTTGATGGTTTCTCATTAGAGTCGATGGTCTTCTCGGGAATAGAGGTCATATTTATGTTCCTAGAGATGGAGGCTTGAGACAGGGACATCTTGATAGAGGTAATTCGTGCACCCTATTCAGCCCATCCTAGGGTGAAGAAGATGCATGCCACCTTGAGAGAATTATATCACTGGAGAGGACTTCGTAGGGACGTGGCTAAGTTTTTGTCACATTGTTTAGAGTGCCAGAAAGTGAAGGCTGAGCATCAGCATCCAACTGGCCTTCTCTATCCTCATGCTATACCAGAGTGGAAATGGGACACCATTTCCATGGATTTCATTGTTGGATTACCGATGTCGAGATATCACCACAATGCCATCGTGGTCACGGTTGATAAATTGACAAAAGTAGCTCACTTTTCACCGGTAAAGACCATGTATATAGCTAGTGCAGTGGCACGTGTCTACTTGGATGAGATCGTCAGATTACACGGAATCCCGTAGAAGATCATTTGTGACTGTGATCCCTTATACACTTCACATTTCTGGAATACCATGCAGTATGTCCTCGGGACGAAGATTAACTTCAGCACCACACTTATCACCCAGAGACGGATGGACGGCCGAGAAGGTGAATTATATTTTGGATGATATGCTCAGGATGTATGTGATGGATCAGCAGTCTAAGTGGGAGGAGTATCTGTATCTTGTGGAGTTTACCTAAAATAATAGTTTCTAGAGTTCTATAGGCATGGATCCTTTCTAGGCCTTGTATGGTAGGGAGTGCAGGACACCCCTTAGCTGGGATAGATTGGAGGATAGAGTATCTCTCGGACCAGCTCTTTTGCAGGACATGGAGCAGCAGGTAGTGTTGATCAGGTAGAGATTATAGGAGGCATAGGATAGGTAGAAGAAGTATGCTAATCAGCGTAGGACCGAGCGTAATTTTGATGTGGGCATGAAGGTATTCCTTTGTGTTAGGCCACATAAGAGCCCGATCCATTATGGAAAAGGTTCTAAGTTAGCTCCTTGGTTTGTTGGACCTTTTGAGATCTTAGAGCGTATCGGCCCATTGGCCTACCGTCTAGCATTGCCACCCAGCTTGTCTCACGTACATGATGTGTTTCATGTTTCTGTTCTTAGGAGATATATCACAGATCCTTCTCATGTGTTGGATTAGACATCATTGCAGGTGCAGGATCAGGGACAGTTGATGGTGGAGCCCATCTCGTATCATAGATCACAGGACCCTAGGCCTTCGAGGTAGAGAGATTGATCAGGTATGGGTGCGGGGGACGGATATGATGAGACCGCACCCACTTAGGAGGATGCTACTTGTTTTACGAACATAGTTTCCACATTTATTCTAGTGACTTCCGGAGGAAGTCAAGTCTAAGGGGAGGGAGATGTAGTGCCCACTCTCCTTTGAAACTATTGAGATACGATCCCGACACTATTGATCATATTTTGTATATTATTATGTTTTGATGTGGTATGATGTATCGAGGATTTTTATGGACACTATTATGTTTTGATTAGTATGATGGTTAGATGTTAGACTATGGATTAATATTGATCTAGATTCAGTTATTATGCTTGAGGATCATTGAGACATTATTATTATTATGTGGATGATGATATACTAGTTGACATGGACATTATTGATGTTGATTTTAGACATGTGACATTGATATTATGAATAACTCTAATATAGAAATCTATTGGATGATGATATAGTTACAAATTGAATTTAAATGATAAATGTTAAATTCTTGATAATGCTGTGATTTGGATTTAATAATTGTATGTTGCTTATATCATTTGGATGTTCTGATATGGCCATGAGGCCGAAGGAGGTATTTTGCATTTTGCAGGTTAAAATCACAACAATGTTGGGGGACTAGAGACTAACCATATTGGAATTCAGTGTGAAATCAACAAGGGTCACCATGGCAACTGTGTTTGATCAGTTTGTTATGTTGTGTTAGGATTTCCATTAGTATGACCTTGGGGCATATGTGTGTGTGGTTATTATGTGTTCCCTTTTTATTTATTTTTGTGTGTATTTTATTTTGTAATGTGATTTTATTTTAATTATTTAAATATGATAGTATTATGTGGGAGACATATAGTTAAAATTTAATTAAATCAAATGGGATGTGGAATGTGAAATTAAATGTTTTTGCTTTGGTTGAAAATGAAATTTGATATATAGATATTTTTATAAAATTATGGTAATTAAATAAATCTTATCTCAAAAGGTTGTCATAAATAAATTTCATAGAAGTTAATGCATTTTAGAAGAGTGTGTAAGTTACCAAGTATGGGTTGTGTAAGAATTTGTAAGAGGTTGTAAGGCTGATTTTGGAAGGTCAAACACTTCTTCCACTTTGAAATTCGAAGTTGGCCTTGAAGGATAAATTTGGAGGCTTGTGGGACAAGTTAAACTTGTCCCACACCTCTCAAAAACCTCCACCAACCATGGTTATAATTTTAGAGTGAAAAGCAACTTATTTTATTATGTTTTGACATGATTTTATGAATGAAGTGATTGCACTTGTCTTACAAATTTTTAAATGCATTTTCCTTTTGGGTATGGGTTGAGTTTGTGTATGTAAGTAATTTTGTCTTTCACATTTATTATGATGTATTTGCATTTGATGTGAGTTATTTTTGGGATGAGGAAAAATGATGTGGCATCCCACTTGGAATCCACATCATCCTCTTCCATCCTCTCCTTTAAAATTTGAATTCCTCCTCATTTTGAGGTTGTTGAAGGTTGGAGATTTCACTCTTGGGTCAAATTTCTCTTGAATTTTGGAGCTTGCTTGGTGGAAGAAGTGGATTTTCTTGTGAATACATTTACCTTACTGATTTGGGACTGGTTTTTAGTGAAATAAAGATCATTGTTTTGGAAGCAAGTCTCCACTATGGAGAGGTAGGCTCTCACTTTTTAAAAATTGTTGTTTTTCCCTCTTTTAGCATGAATTTGGAATGTGTTTGTGTTTGCAATTCTTAGAGGTATGGGTAGAATACTTAGGGCATGGTGTGGAGAGAAGACTGTGAGGTTTATCGGAGGAGGGATAAGGGATCTACCATTATTATTTGTTCTTTGGAGGGAATGTTGGTTTGGGATCCACCTAGGAAAGGAAATTGCTTGCATTTACTACTTTGGGGAGGTATAAGGGATAAATTTAGAGGAGGGATAAGGAGGGGTTGAGGAGGGATAAGGTTTATGGGATGGTTATGTTTTGGTGGTTTGTTTTAGGTGGATGCCCAATTTCAACATGGGAGGCATAAGGAGACCTCCATAGTTCTTGCTCTTTATTGGCTTGCTTGCTTGGAGAAGGAGCCTTTGTTTTGATTGAAATTTTTCTTGTAGTTGATGTTGTAGCAAATCAGTAGCACCCTTGGATGCAAATCAGGTTTCTAAGTTGATGTTTCAGGCATCTAGTGTGATTACACAACATTGAAACCTCTCTCAAGTGTAGGACTTGTAAAATGAGAGAGGAATCTCCATATTAGAGGCTGGTTCCTCAAACTCCTCCGATCAGATTTGTTATTTACACAATTGCAGAGGTTTGAATCCTAATCCTACTCTAAATTCCAAGGAGACAGAGATAGAAAGTTCAAAAATTGAAACTAAACTAATAAGTGATACACCAAAGGAGTGGTGAACACTTCTTGTTCATGCAAATTGACACAATTTCATAAATGCAACATGAAACATCATACACAGTGCGATAAGATGTAATTAGAGGTCTGAAATGAAGCAAGACAATACAAACAAAGGACTGAAAATTGATCACAGTCTGCACCGCTCGTTTTCACTATCAAAATCCTTGCATTTGCAACATCAAAGAGGTAGAAACATGTTAAAATAATGAAGAAGGTCGATACTTGCAAAAATCACTTGTTGAAGGTGAAAGAAGAAGCTTTCGATCCAAAAAAATGTTCAACCTCAAAAAATGGGCCAAATCTAGCTTTTACAATGCATGGGTCGAGCCCAGAGAGAGAGAAAATGTGTAAAAACGTGGAAGCCATTCCCCATTGAATTAAGATGCATTAAAATAGCATGGGAATCATGCACCCATGCCCCGACATTTTTGGCCATCTTTGAAGAAGAATGTGACCCATTTTGCATTAAAACCGGTTGTTGAAACGTCATTTCGCCCATTACCACGTGCTAGAGATTTTTCTTGATTTTATCTCTCTAAAATAAACCAAAATTAAAAATTGACCATGGAATCATGTAGAGTATTTCACTATCTTTTATTGATATAAAGAATGTGAAAATCGAGCTCTGGATCGAAAGATACGGCGATTTGAAAATTTAGGGCAAAAACAGGCCAAAATCGGATCGACGGGCAAAAGTTTGAATTTTTACCCATTTGGTCTTTGGATTTTTTTCAAATTTTCCCCACGCTCCGCCACTCTAGGTGCCATGTGGTGGCTTCCTATTGGCCATGGGCTTCCTAAGGGAAAATTTCCCATAAAAACTCTGCCGAGCCATAACTTGAAAAATATGAGTTAGGAGGAAAACTTTACCTTTTTGGAAAGTTGAGAGAGAGCTCTATCCAATGGTGCCATTTTTAGAAATATTTGAGTGCCTAAAAATAAAAAATGGAGACTAAGGCACAAGAGAGGTAATAACATAAGGAGTTAGCCACAAAAATGAGCAGGGGCACATTTTGGATACCAATTTTGGCGACTCAGAGCGGTCATCTACCTGCTAGATGAAGATACCAGTTGCTTGAAGCAGCCCATTGGGCATGGAGTCATAAAATTTTCTGTTTGGAACCCCAACTGACTTAGAATGTTGCAAGGAGGAAGATGGAATATCACCTGATGGAAGTAAGGACTGTAAAACATCTCCAGGGACAACAAGCCTGTGCCAAAGCACTTAGGGAAAGTAAAACAACCTACAACAAAACAATGTGCACAAGCACTTGGAGGAATGAAAACCTAAGCTAATATTTACAAGGTGGAGAATTTCCCTTTAGTAGCAATGCTTTAGATAGATTCCATTGACTAGAATCTGTAGTTCTTCGCCATCCAATGAAGACAATTGGAAGGCATTGTTATCTTTACACTTGGTGACCATGTATGGGCCACTCCAAATGGCATAAAATTTTGAATGCCTTCCCGGTTTTGCTCTATCTGCATCCCATTTTAACACTAGATCTCCAACTTGGAAATATCTACTCTTGGCCTTCCTATCAAAGGTCTTCTTGATCAAAGCTTGATCCTTCTCCATTGCTTGGGATGCCTGATCTCTGATCTCTTAGAGCTCCATCAACTCTACATATCTCACCTCCATGGGCCCAAACTCTAGTAACTCTAATTGCTTCATGAGTTCCAATGTTGGCAACTCAAGTGACATGGGCAAGATTGCCTCTCTTCCATAAACAAGCCTGAATGGAGAGTTACCTGTGGATCTCTTGGGAGTTATCCTATCAACCCATAAGGCTGATTTCAGTTTGGTATGCCAAGACCTCTGATTCTCATCAAGAGTCCTCCTAATGATCCTCAACAAGTTCTTGTTTGTAGATTCAGCCTGGCCATTACCCTAAGGGTAGTAGTTTGATGAAGTACTTAGGTAGATCCCGTTCTTGATAGCCCACTCAGTCACCTTAGATCCAATGAATGCTAATGCATTATCTAATATTATTGTAGTAGGTATGCCAAATCTGGTTACTATCCCCTCATAGAAGTCTAAGATGCTAGACTCATTTGCTTCCTTGAGTGCTACTGCTTCAGTCCACTTGGTGAAGTAGTCTGTGGCTGTCAAAATCCACTTATGCCCTTGGCTTGAATTGGGATTAATGACTCCAATGAAGTCCAAACCCCATTGCATGAATGGTTGGTCAACTGAAATTGGATGCAATGGAAGGGTAGAAAGCCTCTCTTTACCTGTGAAGAATGCACAATTCTTGCACCTTTTGATCCACACAAAGCAATCTTGCGCCAATAATAACCAGCCTTCCCGATTTTTAGAGCTGTCACTCTTGGTGCAAAATGACCACCAGCTGGTCCACCATGGAACTCTTCCAACACCCTATGAATCTGATTTGTGCTAATGCATCTTAACAACTCCATTCACATCTTTCTTGAACAAAACACCATCTACTATGCCATATGGGACAGCTTTGCAATCTGAAGTGTCTTCTTTGTGTTTTGTTCATCTCTAGAGGGCATAGGCCTATGATTAGGAAGTGCATTATACCTTGGGTCTAGCAAGGAGTGGGGACAACATTATCCTCTTCTTGAGTTCTACCTTGCACATGACTGTCTTGAATCACAAAAACAGCCTCTTCTTTATTGCATACTCCTTTTTGCTTGCCCAAAATTAGCTGCTCACACAATCCTTTTCCAATTACCAGCTTGGTGATGTTGATCTCAATGTCATACTCCATGACACGAGTGATCCAACCTGCCCTTTTCTCATTCAAATCCTTGTTGAGGAGGAAGTCCTTTACTCCCGCATGAGAGACCAACAACTGAACCTTGTTGTTTAAGACTAGATGCTTGAATTTCTTCAAGCTTCTTATTATTGTAAGTACATGCTTCTCAATAAAAGAATATCTCACCTTATAGTCATCTAGGCTTTAGCTGAATAAAGCAATTGGCTGCTCATCATTGTCCTTGTTGTCTTTGTACCAAAATGGCGAGAAATGGTATCATTACCCCCAATGCATAGAGGATGAAATCCTTGGAGAATTCCAGTTGATGAGAGTTGGTGCTTGAGAGATGGCTTCTTTGATTGCTTCAAAACTCTCCTTACCTTCATTGTCCATTTAAAATCCATGCTTTTCTTCAACATCTTGATGATAGGTTTGACAAGGGCTGCAAAATATGGGACAAACCTCCGAACAAAATTTATCCTCCCAAGAAACCCTGAAGTGCCTTCTTGTGGCTTGGCAATGGTAGTGCTCTTATGGCTTCAACTCTCTCTGGATCAATTGCTAATCCTTCTTTGGAGACAATATGGCCAAGGAGCTTTCCTTCATGTGCTAGGAAGATACACTTCTTAGGATTCAAAGACAATACAAATCTCCCGCACATTTGGAAGACTTGTCTCAAATGAGAAAGGTGGTCTACCGCATTCTTTGAAAAAATAGTGATATCATCAAGATATATCAGCACCATGTTGTTAATCAAACCTTTGAACGCCATGTCCATTGCTCTTTGGAAGGTAGATCCAGCATTGGACAGCCCAAATGGCATTTTCCTGTATGCATAAGTTCCCCATTTGGTTGTGAAGGCTATCTTGAACTGATCTTCTTGCTTCACCATAATCTGATTGTACCCTGAGTAGGCATCAAGCAATGAAAACCTTTCGAGCCAGCAACAACTTGTAAAATCTGCTCCATAGAAGGAAGTGGGTAATGGTCCTTGAGAGATGCTCTATTCAAATCTCTGAAATCAACGCACAATCTGATCTCTCCACTCTTCTTTATGACTAGAACTAAGTTGGCAACCCAACTAGAATGCTTAATTGGGAATATGATTCTTGACTCAATCAACTTGTTCAATTCCTTCCTCATGAGAGGTTCCATGTATGGATTGACTGGCCTTTGTATCTACCTGATGGGCTTAATATTTAGATCCAACTCAATGGTGTGCTGAGCTAACTTGGGATTGAAACCTTTCAAATCTTCGTAGCTCCAAGCAAACACATCGGGAACTCTTGACACAAAATTGTATGAACTCATACCTTTCTTGTTCGGTTGTCATCTTTCCAATTTGCAATGGTTTGTTCTCTTCCACCAAGATGGATACTTGAATCTTCTCTCTTGACTTGAATGTTTGATTTCTCTTTCCTAAACTGATCATTGGGATTGAAAATGGACTCCAAAGTGATAAATCCCTTGGACATCTTGTTAGTTCTCACTGTACCACTTGGTCACCATACTACTGCTCCAATTTTTCCCGATTTTTAGGCGAGAACTCACTTCTTCTTGTAAGAAATGGATGATTTGCTGGTCATTCTCAAACACTTACCAACTTACATTGTTATCCGGCATCAAGGCCTCACAATCACATGGATGTTTGGTTGTACCTTGTCCTTTTGAATGCTTTCCACAATATCAAATGCTGCCCCAATGCTGCAAGCCCACAAGCCACTTGGTTTTCTTTTCTAGGAATGGATTTTATGCTAAAGCCATCAAAATATTCAATGAGGTCCCACACCTGTTCTTGTAGCACTTGAGCAGATTATTCTTGATAGTATGTTGCCCTTAACTTGGTTTACAATAAATTCACTTTGTCACCAAAGACTTGCAAGTTCTTTATTCTTCTCTTTATTGCCTAATGCATCCCTTGCACTAAGGCTTCATATTCAAGCAGTGTTATTGGAGCATGCAAACTGAAATCTAAAAGTTGAATAGTACTTTACTCCTTGAGGTGAAATAACATTATTGTTGCAAATCAGCATCACCCCGGATGTAAATCGGGTTTCTAAGTTGATGTTTCGAGGCATCCAGGTGTGATTGCACAACACCGAAACCTCTCTCTAAGTGTGGGACTTGTAAAATGAGAGAGGAATCTCTAGATTAGAGGATGGTTCCTCAAAATCCTCGATCGATCTATTATTTGCATAACTGCAAAGGTTCGATCCTAATTTTATGTTAATTTTCAAGGAGACAGGGGATAAGAAATGCAAAGATTAAAACTAAACTGATAAGGGTGATACACCAAAGGAGTGGTGAGCACTTCTTTCTCATGCAAATTGACACAAATCAGAAATTACAACATAAAACATCATGCACAAAGTTGATAAGTGTAAAACAAGGGTTTGAAATGAAGAAAAAAACACATACAAAGGACTGAAAGCTTTCACAGAGCTCGCATTGTGATTTTCAACATCAAAATCCTTGTATTCCAACACCAAAGAGGTAGAAAAACTGTTACTGATCAATCCCCTGGAAGGTCTGATACTTGCCAAAATCACTTGTTGAAAGAGAAAAAAGAAGCTTGATGTGCAAAAAAGTGTTCCCCCTTTGAAAAATTAGCCAAATCTGGCTTTTACAGTGCATGGGTCGAGCCCAAGAGAGAGAAAACATGAAAAAACATGGGAGCCATTCCCCATTAACCAAAATGCATTAAAAACAGCATGGAGGTCCTTATAAACCCATTCCCTGACATTTTTGACCATGTTGGAGAAGAATACGACCCATTTTGCATTAAAATTGGTTGTTGAAACGTCAGTTCTGTCCATGGGCGCGTACCAGAAGATTTTTTGATTTTCTCCCTCCAAAATGAACCAAAATTCAAAATTGACCATGGAATCTTGTATAGCATTTCACCAGCTTTCCATTGATATAAATAACGTGAAAATTTGAGCTCTGGATCAAAAGTTATGGTGATTTGAAGTTTTAGGGAAAAAATAGGCCAAAATCGGATTGCTTTGATATTTTTGACCTGGACACATGGCGAGTTCTGATTGGCTACGGACCTTGCAAGGGAAAATTTCCCACAAAAACTCCACCGAGCCATAACTTGAAAAATACATGGAGTTAGGAGGAAATATTTACCTTTCTAGAAAGATGAGAAAGAGATCTATCCAATGGTGTCATTTCCAAAAGGTTTTGAGTGCCTAAAAAGTAAAAATTTATGACTGAGGCACAATAGAAGGAAAGAATGAAAGGGAGTTAGCCACAAAATGAGCAGGGGGCACATTTGGATAACAATTTTGGTGACTCAGAGGGGTCATCTACCTGCTGGATGAATGATCAGTAGCCTGAAGCAATCCATTGGGCATGGAGTCATGAGTAGTAGCCTGAAAACTGATCTGAACTTTGAAAACTTCCCTCTGAACCGCTTGAATCCCACTAGACATGGAGTTGTTCCCACCAAAATGCCATCAAAACGAATTGTGCAAGAGCGAAACTAGTAGCACCAAAACTATGTACAAACTGAAAATCATACATGTTCCAAATGGAACATGCAGAGTGTGCACAAGCACTTCTTCTATTGAAATCAAACCTACCTACTCTACTCTAACTGGAAGCAAAGGTGAGCTAAATGAACCCTCAGAATCGTCAGTGCAAAATATCTTCCTTTCTTCAAAATTGGTAGCCATGCAAATGATTTGGAGCTGAGTATGGCTGATTGGATGAGTGGAAAATCAACAAGAAGCTGGTCTTCTACCCAAATTAGCAAGGTGTTAACTAAAAACAAATCCAATACCTCTTTTCGTTGCTCGCATTTAGATTGGAGAGGCATGACAGCTGATCCTTGGAACTTTACAGCTCATCCTCATACTTAGAAGCAAGCATGACTAGTTGTGGCTTCTCCTTTGGCTCCAATGAAGCCAAATACCTGATTGGGCAAGGTATAATCCGTTGAGTATGCCCATAATTCTGATTTTCAACTCCAAGAATGGAGTTCTCTTGTGGACCTTGAATGGATGGTGTGGAAGCAATGGTAGAACCCTTCTGCCCTTTCTCTTCCTCCAATGAAGGACATGAAAGATTAAAATCTTCCAATCTTGGTTCCAAAGAGCTTCTATAAGATGCAGGCTGCTACAAATGAATACTCTCCTCCATGACAGCAGGCTCTTATGTTCGGAAGATGGATGATGAAAGAGAGAATGGTGGAAACTCAACTAGTTCTTCTTCATCAAAATAGTCCTCCAAATCAGACAGGTAAATTGCCTCATTATTGTCCTGCTGCAAATGTTCAACCTCTCCCATGGCGTTCTCTTGATTTGAAACTTGATCACCATGGTTTCTTTCATCCTCGAGCATTGATTTTGAGGGATCAAACTCTTCTTCAGTACTATAACTTGAGAGAGATGATGTAGAGAGAAGAATTGAAGGTTCTTCTATACCTGCTTTATGCTCAAAGCCTTTGGATCTACACTTTTCTCCCCACACAGCTGGAATGTGCTCCTCTTCTTTTAGATTTGGAGCAGCTTCTCCTTCCTCTTGCTGTCCCTAATGACTAATTTTTACAATTTGAATTGGATCAGCATTTCCATCAAATAGGGTGCCAACATGGACACTATATTCGAACAAATTGATTGTTGATCTGCAATTCCTTTTTGCTCTTCTTCTGCTGCAACAAAATCAATCCCGACCACCATTTGTTCTCAGAACTCCAACCTCTTCTCAAGGTTTCATCATCAAAGGGATCTTCTTCATCCCAAATTTAAGAGCCCAACTCTTCAAAATTTGAATTTCTTCATCCTTTTTGGCTTCTCTTTTTTCTGTCCTTCATGACTGATTTTTACAATTTTTGTGGTGGTGGAGGAGGTAAAACCTCTTGTTTCTTTGGAGGAGAGGGTGTTTCATTTAGCTCTTGTGGAGGGGATGATTTTGGAAGGGAAAAGGATAGAAGAATTGAGATGATGTGGAAGACTAGGGGGTGGAGAAATGGATTCAACACTTGGGACAACGATGGAGAGTTTAAAACTTGACACTTTCTTGAGATAAAACAAATTGGGAAAGAGGAAAAGAAAAGGCATGAGATGGTGTGCTTACCCATTGACAAGGTTGTTGAATACTCCTCTCATACACCTCTATTCCTTTAATCCACTTTGCAAGCAATGGCAGCGTTGCAATCATGAAGTCAAGCTTCTCTTGAGGGTTGTAATGCCTTGGGAAAGGTCCCACCCATGGACAGGGTGCTCCACAACCGATTCCAAATGCTTTCATTTGTGCTTGAGCCCTAGATTGCACCATGTTTACCTCCATCTTTTGGATTTTCTCCAATAGACCAGCATCTTGCATCTGATTGTCTTCGTTGTCTACACACCCTTGCTCTTGGAAAGCTCCATAGCCAAACTGATTTTGGCATCGCTGCTCATATGGTTATGTATGCTTTGATTCGAATTTGTTCAAAATGTTGATTTGGAGGATTTAAAAACATGTTGGAGGTGGGAAACATTGTTGTTGTTGTAAATGTAAGTTCCATGATGGAAATGAAGTCATGATTGCACAACTTCATGGAATGAAAAAGAATGACAGAGATGGAAAGAATAATGGATGGAAATGGATGAAAAACAGTGCTGCTGAACTTCGAAATAGGTTTCGATCGGATGGAGTTGCCGATGTGTTTTCAAGTGCCTCCAAAGGCTGAAATCTTCATAGGAACACACCAACCTACAAAAGATGAAGTGGAAGACCTCTAAGGTCCCACTGGCATGCCAAAACTGTTGTTGCAAATCAGCAACACCCCTGGATGTAAATCAGGTTTCTAAGTTGATGTTTCAGGCATCCAGTGTGATTGCACAACATTGAAACCTCTCTCCAAGTGTGGGACTTGTAAAATGAGAGAGGAATCTCCAGATTAGAGGTTGGTTCCTCAAACTCCTCTGATCAGATCTATTATTTACACAACTGCAGAGGTTCAGATCCTAATTTTATCTTAATTTGCAAGGAGACAGGGATAAGAAATGTAAAAATTAAAACTAAACTGATAAGGGTGATACACCAAAGGAGTGGTGAGCACTTCTTGCTCATGAAAATTGACACAAATCAGAAATTACAACATAAAACATCATGCACAGGTTGATAAGCTATAAACAAGGGTTTGAAATGAAGCAAACAACACATACAAAGGACTGAAAGCATTCACAGAGCCTGCATTGTGATTTTCAACATCAAAATCCTTGTATTCCAACACCAAAGAGGTAGAAAAACCTGTTACAATCCCTAGAAGGTCTGATACTTGCCAAAATCACTTGTTGAAAGTGAAAATAGAAGCTTGCTATGCAAAAAAAGTGTTCCCCCTTTGAAAAATGAGCCAAATCCAGCTTTTACAGTGCATGGGTCGAGCCCAGGAGAGAGAAAACATGAAAAAACATGGGAGCCATTCCCCATTGACCAAAATGTATTAAAAACAGCATGGAGGTCCTTACAAACCCATGCTCTGACATTTTTGACCATGTTGGAGAAGAATGCAACCCATTTTGCATTAAAATTGGTTGTTGAAACGTCAGTTCTGTCTATGGGCGCGTACCAGAAGAGTTTTTTGATTTTCTCCCTCCAAACTGAACCAAAATTCAAAATTGACCATGGAATCTTGTAGATAATTTCACCAGCTTTCCATTGATATAAAGAACGTGAAAATCTGAGCTCTGGATTAAAAGTTATGGCGATTTGAAGTTTTAGGGCAAAAATAGGCCAAAATCGGATCGCTTTGATATTTTTGACCTGGACACGTGGCGAGTTCTGATTGGCTGCGGACCTTGCAAGGGAAAATTTCCCACAAAAACTCTGTCGAGCCATAACTTGAAAAATACGTGGAGTTAGGAGGAAATATTTACCTTTCTAGAAATCTAAGAAAGAGATCTATCCAATGGTGTCATTTCCAGAAGGTTTTGAGTGCCTAAAAAGTAAAAATTTATGATTGAGGCATAATAGAAGGAAAGAATGAAAGGGAGTTAGCCACAAAATGAGCAGGGGGCACATTTGGATAACAAGTATAGCTCCACCTCCTACACCTTGTCTACTCCTTGATCCATCAAAAATAGCTGCCATACCTCATTGTCATCCTTGTGGTTTGGCTTGGTGATGCTAGGAATGGGCTGATCTTCTTGATGTATGCAATAGACCCCTAGCTCGATTCTTCTACTTCTTGATAAGGATCAAAATCATGCACATTGTTTTCCCATTTGTCAAGAGTTTGATCCGGGATGCTTCCAACCTTTGTGTCGCTTCATCGGTGCTTGGGTGATCTTCTTGATCAAATGTCGAATGATTGGCATTGATCGACTTGGAGTGTAGGGCTCAATGTGGAAGTTTGCAATAGGTTCGAGACTTGATTGTAGCTTTGGTTCCATACCTCGTTCGAACAAAGATGTGTGACCAATTAGCGAGACAAATATCCTCTAATCTTGGTTGTGAAATCTCTTGAAAAACATAGAGCAAAGAGTGGTGGAAGGTCTATAATTGATACATCTTGTAAAACAACAACATTTGGACATGCATGCAAGGTAATACTCAAGTTTCTAATCACCCCAACTATTGTTACTGCTGTCCCATCCAACTACACTACCCCTTTGGATATGGTTTCATATTGAAGTCCTAGCTGATCAGCTATTTGCTTGGGCATCACTGAGCTACTTGCCCCGGAATCAATCATGCTATTGTGCACTAATTGGTTTCCAATGATTAATGAGACATAAAAAGGAGGGGGCTTCAACATTTTACCTTGCTGTCCTCCATGATTCCCTTCAGGCTGGGTAGCATTTGTGAGCACCTTCTCTTGCATTTGGACTTGTTGATTCGAAGTTGGCCAGTCCTTCATGGCAGCTTGTAGAAAATCTCTCTGGCCTGGGATAGATAGGGATTCCCACATTGATATATTTACATTTGTCTTCTTCATCTGATCTATGATACTAAATGGTGATGAAGGATCTCTTTGTTGTCCCTTGGTTTGCATATTCATCCCTTGCATGTGGGTAGCAACAATTGGTATTTGAGTTGGTCTAGTAGTTGTTCTTGGCTGCCCTTGTGCATTTACAACTAGATTTTGTTTGCCAACCATTTGTGGGGCCATAAAAGGTTATTGATTGGTTGGAGCTAATGGCTGTTCTTCACCCAAATTCCTTCTTTTTGAGCTTATGTTGGCTGCAACACCTTGAGAGAGACTGTTTGATTTATGCCACAAAAATCATTTGCTGCCGCCAGTTCACAAGTGTGGTGTCATTTGGAGCTGATTGATGCTAGAATGTTTCTTGTTGTTGGTTGTTTCCTTGACTTGCCCTCACCCTCCACACCAGTAGTTGTCACCACTAATGCTTGATTCAAGGCACCATTGAAGCACATACATTAGTTGTGAGGTTCATTGCATGGAAAACACCAATCATACTCCTGAGCAATGTTGTTTTGTGTTGGCACCAATGCCTTAGAGGTAGATATAGCATTTAGATTATAGGGCTGAAATGGTCTGTTGGTAGGAGGCCTTGCTTGATTTAGATTTGCAGCTAGATTGGGTGGTCTATGAGGTTGATATGGCTACCTGTTAGGCTGAGCTTGAGGCTAGAAGGAAGGTCTAAAACTTTGGGCTTGTTGCCTCTTGAGAGTAACCAGCTCATTACCTAAATTTTGTAATTGCTTCATGACTTCTTGAAGCTCATTTGGGGCACTTGGAGATGAAGTAGAAGCTTCATTTGAACTCTGATTTCTAGGAGTGGGAGAAGGAGCCAAATTAGGTGCTTGATTAGTGTTTGGGCTCTCTAAACTTGGAAACAATGGCATGGGAGGTCTAGGGGCTAGTTTGCCAACTTGGATCAAATAATTTTCAGCCCTAATGGCAATGCTATAAGCCATAGGGATAGTTATGCCTCCCATGGACTGAATCAACATAGAAATATCAGAATTTAGAGCTTTGAGATAGTAAAGAAAAGCACCTTCTACTGTTGGCTTGACTGCCACTGGAATTCTCTCCCAAGTCCTTTGAAATCTGAAATTAAAATCAGTCAGCTGCTCATTGGGAGCTCTTTTGATAGTTGTCAGCTGCTCCAAAAGGGACAAGTTGTCTCCCTTTTCCCCAAACTGCTCATGGAGGGCTATACATAGCTGATTCCAATTTTGAATAGAACCTGAGGCAAGACTCCTGAACCATTGCAAAGTTTTCCCTTTGAATGAAGATGTCAGCAATTTGACAACAACTTGCATCTCATTGATCTCATGGATTGCACAAATGTTAGCAATATCCTTAACATGATCACCAGGTGAGGTCTAATTTTCTCCAGTGAAGTATGGAATGTTCTTCAATGCTGCAACTAGGATTAGATTTTGTGCATTGAGAGCAAGTGGGCTGCTGCTAGTGAAATTGACATAGGGGTTGTTTTGTGCCATTCTAATTGGTCTTAGAACCCTTGTTGACTGAATGAAAGGCCTACCAGGTGGAGGAGTTGAGAGAGTTTTGTTTGGTGGAGATGGAGACCTTTGGATTCTCCTCCCACTTTTCCTTATTCTTGGAGATAACTATAGATATTCAAACAACACCTCTTCCTCTCCAGCTCTTGACCTTGTGTTGATTCTTCTCATGATTTTTCAGGTCTACACTACCAAAACTAGCTGATTCTTCCCCTTGGAGTCACCAGATGTGCAATTTATAGCTCTTTTAAGCAAGAAAATTGTAGCAGATGCACATCAACTTTGCTGCAATGAAAATGAGACCTCTAAGGTCCCACCGGCGTGCCAAAACTGTTGTTGCAAATCAGCAGCACCCCTGGATGCAAATCAGGTTTCTAAGTTGATGTTTCAGGCATCCAGTGTGATTGCACAACATTGAAACCTCTCTCCAAGTGTGGGACTTGTAAAATGAGAGAGGAATCTCTAGATTAGAGGCTGGTTCCTCAAACTCCTCTAATCAGATCTGTTATTTGCACAATTGCAGAGGTTTGAATCCTAATCCTACTCTAAATTCTAAGGAGACGGAGATAGAAAGTGCAAAAATTGAAACTAAACTAATAGGTGATACACCAAAGGAGTGGTGAACACTTCTTGTTCATGAAAATTGACACAATTTCATAAAATGCAACATGAAACATCATACACAAGCTGATAAGATGCAATTAGAGGTCTGAAATGAAGCAAGACAATACAAACAAAGGACTGAAAATTGATCACATCTCGCACCGCACTGTCATTTTTCACTTTGTCAAAATCCTTGTATTTGCAACATCAAAGAGCCGAAAACCTATTACAATCATGAAGAAGGTTTGATACTTGTAAAAATCACTTGTTGAAGGTGAAAGAAGAAGTTTGTTATCCAAAAAAATTTCAACCTCAAAAAATGAGCCAAATCTGGCTTTTACAATGCATGGGTCGAGCCCAGGAGAGAGAAAACGTGTAAAAATGTGGAAGCCATTCCCCATTGAATGAAAATGCATTAAAACAACATGGGCATCCTTATAGACCCATTCCCGACATTTTTGGCCATGCTAAAGAAGAATGCGACCCATTTTGCATTAAAATCGGTTATTGAAATGTCATTTCGGCCATTACCACGTCTGCCGAGGTGTTTCTTAATTTTCTCTCTCAAGATCAATCAAAATAAAAAATTAACACTGGAATCATGTAGATAATTTTACCAACTTTTCATTGATATAAAGAACGTGAAAATCTGAGCTCTGATCGAAAGATATGGCGATTTGAAAATTTAGGGAAAAAACAGGCCAAAATCGGATCGGCGGGCAAAAGTTTGAATTTTTACCCATTTGGTCTTTGGAAATTTTTTTCAAATTTTCCCCACGCTCGCCACTCTAGGTGCCATGTGGTGGCTTCCTATTGGCCATGGGCCTCCTAAGGGAAAATTTCCCACAAAAACTCCGCCGAGCCATAACTTGAAAAATATGAGGAGTTAGGAGGAAAACTTTACCTTTCTGGAAAGCTGAGAGAGAGCTCTATCCAATGGTGCCATTTATAGAAAGATTTGAGTGCCTAAAAATAAAAAATGGAGATTGAGGCACAAGAGAGGTAAGAACATAAGGAGTTATCCACAAAAATGAGCAGGGGCACATTTTGGATAACATTGAGAACTACATCTTTTTGTTTGTGCATTTCCTTGTGCATGTGAATGTATGTTATATGTGAAGGAAGCTATGTTTCCATTTGTTGTTTTGTCATTTTCCATTCCAATATGGTTGGGGCTCGATGGCCAATGGGAAAAGATGGCTTCTCTTTTCCCATTGGATGTCTTGGTTGGGTGGAGAGCGTTGCCTTTCCCCCTTCCTTGTTGTGATCAAAAGATGAAGAAATCAACCTGTTGTTGTTGGAGCTTGGAGAAATCAGTTTGACAGTCATTCCCTTTGGGCAAGTTCATTGTACCCTTCCCACTTAGAGTGGATGAATGTATTGATATTGAAATGTAAAGTGTTTATATTGCAAATGGAAGTGTAATTGATTTGAGAAATGTGGAGAAGAATTATCTCTCTGTTTTTCTTTAAAGAGAAATTAAAAAAAAAAGGTTACTTGCATTGCAGTTGTACCTTGAAATCAAATTGGAAAATGATAAGTTGTAAAGTTATTTGATCCTTCAATACAAGATAGCATTGATTCTTTTAATTCCATCTGGTAATGTGTACTGGAATTGTATTGTAAGTTGAGTTGCATTGTAGTGTTGAAAATTTAAATGACTGTTATATGTTTCACCAATTCTGTTTTGGAAAGGAGAACACGTACTCAGGAAAGGACATAATTTTGATTCTTGAAGATGAGTTCAAAAATTGAAATCAACTTTTCATTTTGAATGTAAATGTTGGATGAATAAATTAAATGTTGAGAAAGGAGATTGATATGCTTTCTACAATTGAAAGTTGCACTTTTGTTTCCAAATTCGTTAGAAAGAATTCTCTGTTTCTTTC
>CM031243.1:228356972-228361972 GCA_018340775.1 Taxus wallichiana var. yunnanensis | reverse complement strand
CTATATTTTTCTCCTACTTAATGCTTCTAAAATTTTCCTAAATTATTCCCAATGGATAGGAAATTTTCTCACCTTTCTCGGTGATATAAAGAAGTCCTCCTAACTCCTTACAGAACTCAAGATATGAGTGGGTGGAGTTCTAAGGTCAAATATTCCCTTAGGGGACACGTGTCAAGAGGAGGGGGAAAGAACTTAGAACGGATTGGCGGGTCGTGGGGCGGCATAGGGAAATTTTCCCATCGCATAGCTCAAAGGAACAAAACACTCCACACCCCCGCGCATTCTTGGTGGACACATTTCAAGTCCTGGCGTCAAGTAGAAAAGGGGAAGAAAAGGGTAGAGCAGCAGTGAATTTAGCGCCTTGCACCCGATGGGGAAAAAGAGAAGAAAAAGATGCGCGGATCCGCGCACCCACGGAAGAAAAAAATCGAGGGGAAGGCAGAGGTGCAGGTTATAGCGAGAACTTTAAAATTTTTCCCAAAGCCAAAACAAACAAACAAAAAGAGGAGGGTCCGCTGTTGTTGCAAATCAGCAGACACCTGGGATGCAAATAAGGTTTCCAAGTTAATGTTTCGGGCATCCAGTGTGATTGCACAACATTGAAACCTCTCTCCAAGTGTGGGACTTGTAAAAGAGAGGAATCTCCAGTTAGAGGCTGGTTCCTCAAAATCCTCCGATCGAGATCTATTATTTGCACAATGTTGAGGTTCGATCCTAATTTTATCTTAATTTGCAAGGAGACAGGGATAAGAAATTCAAAAATCAAAACTAAACTGATAAGGGTGATACACCAAAGGAGTGGTGAGCACTTCTTGCTCATGGAAATTGACACAAATCAAAAATTACAACATAAAAAATCATGCACAATTCGATAAGTCAAGCAAAGGTTTGAAATGAAGCAAACAACACATACAAAGGACTGAAAGCATTCACAGAGCCTGCATTGTGATTTTCAACATCAAAATCCTTGTATTCCAACACCAAAGAGGCATAAAAAACCTGTTATAATCCCTAAAAGGTCTGATACTTGCCAAAATCACTTGTTGAAAGTGAAAACAGAAGCTTGTTGTGTAAAAAAAGTGTTCCCCCTTTGAAAAATGAGCCAAATCCGGCTTTTACAGTGCATGGGTCGAGCCCAGGAGAGAGAAAACATGAAAAAACATGGGAGCCATTCCCCATTGACCAAAATGCATTAAAAATAACATGGAGGTCCTTACAAACCCATGCCCTGACATTTTTGACCATGTTGGAGAAGAATGCGACCCATTTTGCATTAAAATTGGTTGTTGAAACGTTAGTTCTGTCCATGGGCGCGTACCAGAAGTGTTTTTTTATTTTCTCCTCCAAACCTGAACCAAAATTCAAAATTTACAATGGAATCTTGTAGACCATTTCACCATCTTTTCATTGATATAAAGAATGTGAAAATATGAGCTCTGGATCAAAAGTTATGGTGATTTGAAGTTTTAGGGCAAAAAAAAGCCAAAATCGGTCGCTTTGATATTTTTGACTGGACACGTGGCGAGTTTGATTGGTCAGTGGACCTTGTAAGGGAAAATTTCCCATAAAAACTCCGCCGAGCCATAACTTGAAAAATACGTGGAGTTAGGAGGAAATCTTTACCTTTCTAGAAAGCTGAGAAAGAGCTCTATCCAATGGTGTCATTTCCAAAAGGTTTTGAGTGCCTAAAAAGTAAAAATTTATGACTGAGGCACAATAGAAGGAAAGAATGAAAGGGAGTTAGCCACAAAATGAGCAGGGGGCACATTTGGATAACAATTTTGGTGACTCAGAGGGGTCATCTGCCTGCTAGATGAATGATCAATAGCCTGAAGCAATCCATTGGGCATGGAGTCATGAGTAGTAGCCTGAAAACTGATCTGAACTTTGAAAACTTCCCTCTGAACCACTTGAATCCCACTAGACATGGAGTTGTTCCCACCAAAATTCCATCAAAACGAATCAAAAGCAAGAGCGAAACCAGCAGACACCAAAACTATGTACAAACCGAAAATCATACATGCTCCAAATGGAACATACAAAGTGTGCACAAACACTTCTTCTACTAAAAGCAAACCTACCTACTCTACTCTAACCGAAAGCAAAGGTGAGCTAAATGAACCCCGTGAATCGTTGTGTAAAATAGCTTCCTTTCTTCAAAATTGGCAGCCATGCAAATGATTTGAGCCGAGTATGGCTGATTGGATGAGTGGAAAATCAACAAGAAGCTGGTCTTCTACCACAATTAGCAAGGTCTCAACTAAAAACAAATCCAATACCTCTTTTAGTTGCTCTACATTTGGATTGGAGAGGTATGATGACAGACTGATCCTTGGAACTTTGCAGCTCATCCTCATGCTTAGAAGCAAGCATGACTAGTTTTGGCTTCTCCTTTGGCTCCAATGAAGCCAAATACCTAATTGGGCAATGTCTGATCCATTGAGTATGCCCATAATTCTGATTTTCAACTCCAAGAATGGAGTTCTCTTGTAGACCTTGAATGGATGGTGTGGAAGAAATGGTAGAACCCTTCTCCTCTTTCTCTTCCTCTAATGAAGGACATAAAAGATTAAAATCTTCCAATGTTAGTTCCAAAGAGCTTCTATAAGATGCAGGCTGCTGCTGCAAATGAATACTCTCCTCCATGACAACAGGATCTTGTGTTTGGAAGATGGATGATGAAAGAGAGAATGGTGGAAACTCAACCGGTTCTTCTTCATCAAAACAGTCCTCCAAATTAGACAGGTAAACTGCCTCATTGCTGTCCTAGCTGCAAATGTTCAACCTCTCCCATGGCGTTCTCTTGATCTGCAACTTGATCACCATGGTTTCTTTCATCCTCCAGCATTGAGTTTGAGGGGTCAAACTCTTCTTCAGTACTACAACTTGAGAGAGATGAAGTAAAGAGAAGAACTGAAGGTTCTTCTATAACCTACTTTGTGCTCAAAGCCTTTGGATCTGCAGCTTTTCTCCCCACACTGGAATGTGCTCATCTTCTTTTGGATTTGGAGCAGCTTGTCCTTCCTCTTGCTGTCCCTAATGACTGATTTTTGCAATTTGAATTGGATCAGCATTTCCTTCAAATAGGGTGCCAACATGGACACTATATTATGAACAAATTGATTGCTGATCTGCAACTCCTTTTTGCTCTTCTTCTGCTGCAGCAAAATCAGTCCTGACCACCATTTGTTCTCCAGTAACTCCAACCTCTTCTGAAGGTTTCATCAGCAAAGGGATCTTCTTCATCCCAAATTTAAGAGCCCAACTCTTCAAAATTTGAATTTCTTCATCCTTGTTTGGCTTCTCTTTTTTCTGTCCTTCATGACTGATTTTTGCAATTTTTTGTGATGGTGGAGGAGGTAAAACCTCTTGTTTCTTTAGAGGAAAGGGTGTTTCATTTATCTCATATGGAGGGGATGATTGTTTAGAAGGGAAAAGGACAAAAGAATTGAGATGAGGTGGAAGACTAGGGGTGGAGAAATGGATTCAACACTTGGGACAGCAGATGGAGAGTTTAAAACTTGACACTGTTGAGATAAAACAAATTGGGAAAGAGGAAAAGAAAAGGCATGAGATGGTGTGCTTACCCATTGACAAGGTTGCTGATTACTCCTCTCATACACCTCTATTCCTTCAATCCACTTTGCAAGCAATGGCAACATTGCAATCATGAATTCAAGCTTCTCTTGAGGGCTGTAATGCCTTGGGAAAGGTCCCACCCATGGACAGGGTGCTCCACAACTGATTCCAAATGCTTTCATTTGTGTTTGAGCCCTGGATTGCACCATGTTTACCTCCATCTTTTGGATTTTCTCCAACATACCGGCATCTTGCATCTGATTGTCTTCATTGTATGCACACCCTTGCTCTTGGAAAGCTCCATAGCCAAACTGATTTTGGCATTGCTACTCATATGGGTATGTATGCTGATTTTGAATTTGTTCAAAATGCTGATTTGTAGGATTTAAAAACATGTTGGAGGTGGGAAACATTGTTGCTGTTGTAAATTTGAGTTCCATGATGGAAATGAAGTCATGATTGCACAACTTCATGGAATGGAAAAGAATGAAAGAGATGGAAAGAATAATGGATGGAAATGGATGAAAAGCAGTGCTGAACTTCGAAATGGGTTGCTGATCGATGATGCTGTTTCAGATGTGCTTGCAAGTGCCTCCAAATGCTGAAATCTTCACAGGGAACACACCAACCTACAAAAGATAAAGTGGAAGACCTCTAAGGTCCCACTGGCATGCCAAAATCTGTTGTTGTTGAATCAGCAGTACACCTGGATGCAAATCAGGTTTCTAAGTTGATGTTTCAGGCATCTAGTGTGATTGCACAACATTGAAACCTCTCTCTAAGTGTGGGACTTGTAAAATGAGAGAGGAATCTCTAGATTAGAGGCTGGTTCCTCAAACTCCTCTAATCAGATCTATTATTTGCACAACTGCAGAGGTTCAGATCCTAATTTTATCTTAATTTGCAAGGAGACAGGGATAAGAAATGCAAAAATTAAAACTAAACTGATAAGGGTGATACACCAAAGGAGTGGTGAGCACTTCTTGCTCATGCAAATTGACACAAATCAGAAATTGCAACATAAAACATCATGCACAGGTTGATAAGCTGTAAACAAGGGTTTGAAATGAAGCAAACAACACATACAAAGGACTGAAAGCATTCAAAGAGCCTGCATTGTGATTTTCAACATCAAAATCCTTGTATTCCAACACCAAAGAGGCAAAAAAACCTGTTACAATCCTTGGAAGGTCTGATACTTGCCAAAATCACTTGTTGAAAGTGAAAACAGAAGCTTGTTTGTGCAAAAAAGTGTTCCCCCTTTGAAAAATGAGCCAAATCCGGCTTTTACAATGCATGGGTCGAGCCCAGGAGAGTGAAAACGTGAAAAAACGTGGGAGCCATTCCCCATTGACCAAAATGCATTAAAAACAGCATGGAGGTCCTTACAAACCCATGCCACGACATTTTTGACCATGTTG
>CM031243.1:228308355-228356872 GCA_018340775.1 Taxus wallichiana var. yunnanensis | reverse complement strand
ACAGTTATGGCTCGCGGAGTTTTGGAAAAAAATTCCCCTGAGGCCAGCGACCCCGATGAGATGCTACCCATGCTTTAAATTAGCGAGTGCATGGCCATATATTTCGTCCCGATTTGGCCTGTTTTGCCCTAGTTCATGTTTTTATATAAATGGAAAGGCTCAGGTGAAATTCTCTGAAGATTCCAAGGTCATTTTTATATTTTGAGTGAGTTTGTAGAGAGAAAATTGAAAAACACGTCGGCACATGGTCTGACAAAAATGACGTTTCAACCACCATTTTTAATGAAGAATGGCTTGCATTCTCTCCCAACGTAGCTAAAAATGTTAGGGGATGGGTCTGTAAGGATTCCTATGTTGTTTTGAATGTGTTTTGGTCAATGGTTGAATCCCTTCCATGTTTTCTCGTGTTTCTCTCTCCTGGGCTCGTCCACTTGCCTTTGTAAAAGCCAGATTTGGCTCATTTTCAAAGGGTTGAACATTTTTTGTGTATTGCAGGTCCCCTTTCTCACCTTGGAAGTGATTTTGGTGGAATATTAGACCTTTTCTAAGAACTACAACTCATTTTTACCTCCCAGGTGTTGTAATGCAAGTGATTTTGATGTTAAAATAACAATACGAGCCACATGATTAATTTTTCATCCTCTTGTTGGTGTTGTTTGGTTAATTTATGATCCTTTATTACAATTATCAATTTGTACATGAGGTTCTTTGTTGCATTTTATGGGTGTGTCAATCTGCGAAGTAAAAATGCTCACCACTCCTTTGGTGCATCACCTATTAGCATTAGTTTTAGCTTTTTTTTCAATCTCTATCTCTGTCTCCTTTGGAATTTAGGGTAGGGTTAGGAATATAGACCTTTGCAACTTGTAAGTGATAAATCGACCAGAGGAATTGAGGAACCAGACCTAAAGCTGGAGATTCTTTTCTCATTTTGCAAGTCCCACACTTGGGAAAGGATTGAATGTTGTGCAATCACCTTTGGATGCTAGTATGATCAAACTAGAAATCGATCAACATCCGAGGGGTGCTGCTGATTTGCAACAACAGGTTTTGCATACTGGTGGGACCTTAGAGGTCTTCATCTTCATTCTGACAAAATTGATGCGCATTTGTTGCAAGTTTCTTGCTTTAAAGAGCTATAAATTACACATCTAGCAACTCCAAGGAAGAATAATCAGCTAGTTTTAGTAGTGTAGACCTGAAAACTCATGAGAAGAATCAACACAAGGTCAAGAGCTGGAGAGGAAGAGGTGTTGTTTGAATATACGTAGTTATCTCCAAGAATAAGGCAAAGTGGGAGGAGAATCCAAAGGTCCCCATCTCCACCAAACAGAACTCTCTCAACTTCTCCACACGGTAGGCCTTTCATTTAATCAACAAGGGTTCTAAGGCCAATCGAGATGGCACAAAATAACCCCTATGTCAATTTCACTTTGAAATAAACCACTTTCTCTCAATGCACAAAATCCAATCGATTGCAGGCATTGAAGAACATTCCATACTTCTTTGGAGAAAATTAGACCTCACCGGTGATCATGTTAAGGATATTGCTAATATTTGTGCAATCCATGAGATCAATGAGATGCAAGTTCTTTGTCAAACTGCGGCATCTTCATTCAAAGGGAAAGCTTTGCAATGGTTCAAGAGTCTTGCCTCGGGTTCTATTCAAAATTGGAATCAGCTATGTATAGTGCTCCATGAGCGGTTGGGAAAATGGAGACAACTTGTCCCTTTTGGAGCAATGGTTGACAACCATCAAGAGAGCTCCCAATGAGCGGTGACTAATTTTAATTTCAGATTTCAAAGGACTTGGGAGAGAATTTAAGTGGTAGTCAAATAAAAAGACATAAGGTGATTTTCTTTATTACCTTAAAGCTTTAAATTCTGATATTGCTATGTTAATTCAGTCCATGGGAGGCACAACTATCCCCATTGCTTATAGCATTTCAGTAGAGCTGAAAATTGTTTGATTCAAGTGGCAGTGGCTCCTGAGCCTCCAATGCCATTATTTCCAAGTTTAGAGAGCCCAAGTACTAGCCAAGTGCCTAATTTAGCTTCTATTCGCACTCTATAAATCGTGAATTCAAGTGAAGCTTCCACTTCATCTTCTAGTGCTTCAAATGAACTTCAAGAAGTCATGAAGCAATTGCAAAATCTAGGTAATGAGTGGTTACACTCAAAAGGTAGAAAACTCAAGGTTTTAGACCTTCCTTCCAGCCTCAAGCTCAGCATAACAGGTAGCCATATCAACCTCATAGACCACCCAATCTAGCTATAAATCGGAACCAAGCAAGGCCTCCTACCAACGACCATTTCAACCCTATAATCCCAATGCTAAATCTACATCTAAAGCATTAGTGCGGTACAAAACAATATAGCTCAAGATTATGATTGGTGTTTCCTATGTAACAAACCTCATAACCAATCCATGTGCTTTAATGGTGCCTTGAATCAAGCATTAATGGTGACAAAGCTACTAGTGTGGAGGGTGAAGGTAGTCGAGGAAATAACCAGCAACAAGAAACATTCCAGAGCAATCAGCTCCAAATAAGGTGTCCCATGAGATAGGCTCTACTCAGGGAACTAAATTTATATGAAACTCAATCTCACGTAGGAAGTCGTAACCCATGAGCTCCCTGAAAGACATGAGAAAACTTTCCCAAAATGGGATGATCATATAGTGATGGTCCACTAGACCCATCCTCCGATGCATTCTTGATCGTAACTTGAACATACATCCGACAACCACCTGCGCACACCGCTTAAGGTGCATAGTGGAGATAGTGCAATAGAAATGGGTCTCCTAACCCCGAGATCACCGACTCAACTCCCAAATTATCTACACAAGCTATAGTCTTGTGATAGCAATCCATCCTAGCTTTGTGTGTAGATAACCAATCCATGCCAGGTTGAACAACGTAATGATCAAGAATCGTTATCCTCTTCTTTGCATTGACAACTTTTTGATCGGATGCAGTCAGCCAAAGTTTTCTCTAAGATTGATCTCAAGTCAGTGTACCATCAGTTGAGGATTTTGAAGGAGGACATTCATAAGACCACCTTTCGCATGAGATATGGGCCTTTATGAGTTCACGGTGGTGCCTTTTGGTTTGACTTGAAAACCCTATGATGTTTATAATTTTGATGAATGGGGTATTAGAACCTTCTTAGATTGCTTCGTACTTCTCTTCCTAGATGACATTTTGATATACTCACATACATGTGATGTGCACGAGGGCACCTTCACTAGGTTCTTTAGTGCCTTCATGAGCAAAAAATTTACGGGAACTTGGAGAAGTGTGCTTTCTTTCAAAAAGAGGTACAATATTTGGGTCATATCATTTCTAGGGAAGGTATCGTAGTCGATCCTTCCAAGATTAGAGCCATTATTGATTGGCCAGCACCCACTATCGTGATCGAGGTGCTTGCTGACTTCATGGGATTAGCAAGATACTACTAGAGATTTGTTCGGACTTCTCTCGAGATTACACACGCTATCACTTCCATTCAAAGGAAAGGGAAGAAGTTTTTGGTTGGACAGATGTGAGTAGGCCTTTAGAACACTGAAGGATTTCCTCACTACATCACCCATTCTTGTTATGCCGGATCCATAGGGTGAGTTCTTTGTTTGCACAGATGATTCGTTAGCAGGGCTTGGAGGTGTGTTGATGCAAGATGGTAGAGTTATAGCTTTTGAGTCTCGCAAACTCAAGGATCACGAGCTTAATTATCTCCCATGATCTTGATCTTGTGGCAGCTTGTACATGTTTTGGTTAGGTTTAGAAATTTTCTTCTTGACAAAGATTCAAAGTCGGGATTGATCATTTGAGTCTTCATCACCTCTTCACACAACCCAATCTCAATGCTCATCAATAGCATTGGATGGAGTTGCTTTGTGAGTATGACATGGATATAGAGCATGTGAAGGGGAAGGAGAATGTGGTAGCAAACACTCTCGGCAGATCTAGACATGTGGCTATGGCCACTACATAAAAACACATATTTGTGGAGCAGGGATTCTTTATAGCTTCCTCTTGACAACTTCTACATTGCGGTTCGAGCGAGAGATTGAGTCACGAGACCCTTGAGGGAATTTTGATGGTTTTACCTTAGAGTTAGATGGTCTTCTCAAACACGGAGAGGCTGGATATATGTTCCCGTTATCTAAATGTTCCCCCTGCTCATTTTGTGGCTAACTCCTTTACATCTTTCCTTCTCTTGTGCCTCGGTAAGAATATTTTGTTTTCAGGAACTCAAAACCTTCTCGGAAATGGCACCATTGGATAGAGCTCTTTCTTAGATTTCCGAGAAGGTAAATTTTCCTCCTAACTCCACGTATTTTTCAAATTATGGCTCAATGCGGAGTTTTGGTGGGAAATTTTCCCTAGAAGGCCCGTGAGCCAATCGGGAGGCGCCACGTGTCCAAGGGCAAAAAAACACCAAGCGACCCGAAGGAAAAATGGTCAAGAAGGGCCCACACCCAATAAAATGTGCCATGTGGCACTTGGAGTGGTGGAGCGTGAGAAAATTTGAAAAATGTTCCAAAGACCAAACAGGTAAAAATTCAAACTTTTTGCCCGTAGATCCGATTTTGGCCTGTTTTTGCCCTAAAACTTCAAATCACCATAACTTTCGATCCAGAGCTCGATTTTCACGTTCTTTATATCAATGGAAATATAGTGAAATTCTCTACAAGATTCCATGGTCAATTTTGAATTTTAGTTTATTTTGGAGGATAAAATCAAAAATGCTTATGGTACGCGCCCATGGATAGAATCCGACATTTCAACAACCAATTTTAATGCAAAATGGGTCGCATTCTTCTCGGCATGGTAAAAATGTCGGGGCATGGGTTTGTAAGGACCTCCATACTATTTTTAATGAATTTTTGGTCAATGGGGAATGGCTCCCATGTTTTTCACGTTTTCTCTCTCTTGGGCTTGACCCATGCACTATAAAAGCCAGATTTGGCTCATTTTTCAAAGGGTGGAACACTTTTTTTCACATGACAAGCTTCTTCTTTTCACCTTGACAAGTGATTTTTTACAAGGATCGGACCTTTTTAGGGATTGTAATAGTTTTATGCCTCTTTGGTGTTGGAATGCAAGGATTTTGATGTTGAAAATCACAATACAGGCTCTGTGAATGCTTTCAGTCCTTTGTATGTGTTGTTTGTTTCATTTCAAACCTTTGATTACAGATTATCAACCTGTGCATGATGTTTTATGTTGAAATTTCTGATTTTTTTCTATTTGCATGAGAAAAAATGTTCACCACTCCTTTGGTGTATCACCCTTATTAGTTTAGTTTCAATTTTTGCATCTCTTATCCTGTCTCCTTGCAATCTAGGATAAAATTAGGATCTGAACCTCTGTAGTTGTGCAAATAATAGATCTAATCAGAGGATTTTGAGGAACCAGCCTCTAATCTGGAGATTCCTCTCTCATTTTTACAAGTCCCACACTTGGAGAGAGGTTTCAATGTTGTGTAATCACACTGGATGCCTAAAACATCAATTTAGAAACCTGATTTGCATCCAGGGGTGTTGCTGATTTGAAACAACAGTTTTGGCATGCCCGGTGGGACCTTAGAGGTCTTCCACTTCATCTTTTGTAGGTTGGTGTGTTCCTGTGAAGATTTCATCCTTTGGAGGCACTTGCAAACACATCTGGTGACTCCATCTGATCAGCAACCCATTTCTGAAGTTGCAGACCTGTTTTTCATCCATTTCCATCCATTATTATTTCCATCTCTTTCATTCTTTTCCATTCCATGAAGTTGTGCAATCATGACTTCATTTCCATCATGGAACTCACATTTACAACAGCATCAATGTTTCCCACCTCCGACATGTTTTTAAATCCTCCAAATTAGCATTTTGAACAAATTCAAAATCAGCATACATACCCATATGAGCAGAATGCCAAAATCAGTTTGGCTATTGAGATTTCTAAGAGCAAGGGTGTGCATAAAATGAAGACAATCAGATGCAAGATGCTGGTCTGTTGGAGAAAATCAAAAGATGGAGGTAAACATGGTGCAATCTAGGGCTCAAGCACAAATGAAAGCATTTGGAATCGGTTGTGGAGCACCTGTCCATGGGTGGGACCTTTCCCAAGGCATTACTGACCCTCAAGAGAAGATTGAATTCATGATTGCAACGCTACCATTGCTTGCAAAGTGGATTGAAGGAATATAGGTGTATGAGAGGACTATTTAGCAACCTTGTCAATGGGTAAGCACACCATCTCATGCCTTTTCTTTTCCTCTTTCCTAATCTATTTTATCTCGGCGAGTGTCAAGTTTTAAACTCTCCATCTGCATTTGTCCCAGTGTTGAATCCATTTCACCACCCCTAGTCTTCCACCTCATCTCAATTATTATGTCCTTTTCCCTTCCAAATAGTCATCCCCTCCACAAGAGCTAAATGAAACACCCTTTCCTCCAAAGAAACAAGAGGTTTTACCTCCTCCACCACCACAAAAAATTGCAAAAATCGAGTCATGAAGGATAGCAAAAAGAGAAGCCAAACAAGGATGAAGAAATTCAAATTTTGAAGAGTTGGCCTCTTAAATTTGGGATGAAGAAGATCCCTTTGCTGATGAAACCTTCAGAAGAGGTTGGAGTTAAAGAACAAATGGTGGTCGGGACTGATTTTTTGCAGCGAGAAGAAGAGCAAAAGGAGTTGCGAATCAGCAATCAATTTGTTCGAATATAGTGTCCATGTTGGCACCCTATTTGAAGGAAATGCTGATCCAATTCAAATTAAAAATAGTCATGAGGGATAGCAAGAGGAAGGAGAAGCTGCTCCAAATCCAAAAGAAGAGGAGCACATTCCAGCTATGGGGAGAAAAGTGCAGATCCAGGCTTTGAGCACAAAGCGGGTTATAGAAGAACCTTCGAGTTCTTCTCTCTACTTCATCTCTCTCAAGTTGTAGTCTTGAAGAAGAGTTTGATCCCTCAAACTCAATGCTTTGGAGGATGAAAGAAACCATGGTGATTAATTTGTAGATCAAGAGAATGCCATGGGAGAGGTTGAACATTTGCAGCGGGACAGATGAGGGTAGTTTACCTGTCGATTTGGAGGAATTTGCTTTTGATGAAGAAGAGCCGGTTGAGTTTCCACCATTCTCTCTTTCATCATCCATCTTCAAACACAAGAGCCTTCTTGTCATGGAGGAGAGTATTCATTTTCAGTAGCCTACATCTTATAGAATCTCTTTGGAACCAATATTGGAAGATTTTAATCTTTCATGTCCTTCATTGGAGGAAGAGAAAGGGAAGAAGGGTTCTACCATTGCTTCCACACCATCCATTCAAGGTCTACAAGAGAACTCCATTCTTGGAATTGAAAATCAGAATTATGGGCATACTCAATGGATCGGACCTTGCTCAATCAGGTATTTGGCTTCATTGGAGCCAAAGGAGAAGCCAAAACTAGTCATGCTTGCTTCTAAGCATGAGGATGAGTTGCAAAGTTCCAAGGATCAGGTGTCATACCTCTCGAATCTAAATGCGAGCAACTAAAAGAGGTATTGGATTTGTTTTTAGTTGACACCTTGCTAATTTGGGTAGAAGACCAGCTTCTTGTTGATTTTCCACTCATCCAATCAGCCATACTCAGCTCCAAATCATTTGCATGGCTGCCAATTTTGAAGAAAGGAAGCTATTTTGCACAACTAGTTGCAGGGTTCGTTTAGCTCACCTTTGCTTCCAGTTAGAGTAGAGTAGGTAGGTTTGATTTTAGTAGAAGAAGTGCTTGTGCACACTCTACATGTTCCATTTGGAGCATGTATGATTTTTAGTTTGTACATAGTTTTGGTGCTGCTGGTTTTGCTCTTGCACAGTTCGTTTTGATGGCATTTTGGTGGGAACAACTCCATGTCCAGTGGGATTCAAGCGGTTCAGAGGGAAGTTTTCAAAGTTCATATCAGTTTTCAGGCTACTACTCATGACTCCATTCCCAATGGATTGCTTCAGGCTACTGATCATTCATCCAGTAGGTAGATGACCCCTCTGAGTCGCCAAAATTGTTATCCAAATGTGCCCCCTACTCATTTTGTGGCTAACTCCTTTACATCTTTCCTTCTCTTGTGCCTCAGTCAGAATATTTTGTTTTCTAGGAACTCAAAACCTTCTAGAAATGGCACCATTGGATAGATCTCTTTCTCAGCTTTCCAGAAAGGTAAATTTTTCCTCCTAACTCCATGTATTTTTCAAGTTATGGCTCAGTGGAGTTTTGGTGGGAAATTTTTCCCTAGAAGGCCCGCAGCCAATCAGGAGCTACCACGTGTCCAAGGGCAAAAAAACACCAAGCGACCCAAAGACAAAATGGTCAGGAAGGGCCCATGCCCAATCATAATGTGCCATGTGGCACCTGGAGTGGCGGAGTGTGGGGAAAATTTGAAAAATGTTCCAAAGACCAAATGGGTAAAAATTCAAACTTTTTGCCCGCCGATCCGATTTTGGCCTGTTTTTGCCCTAAAACTTCAAATCACCATAACTTTCGATCCAGAGCTCGATTTTCATGTTCTTTATATCAATGGAATTCTAGTGAAATTATCTATAAGATTGCATGGTCAATTTTGAATTTTGGTTCACTTTGGAGGATAAAATCAAAAATGCTTCTAGTATGTGCCCATGGACCAGAATTGATGTTTCAACAACCAATTTTAAGGTAAAATGGGTTGCATTCTTCTCCGAGCATGGTCAAAAATATCGGGCATGGGTTTGTAAGGACCTCCATGTTGTTTTTAATGCATTTTGGTCAATGGGAATGGCTCCCACGTTTTTCACATTTTCTTTCTCTGGGCTCGACCCATGCATTGTAAAAGCCAAATTTGGCTCATTTTTCAATGGGTGGAACACTTTTTTACACAACAAGCTTCTGTTTTCACCTTGATGAAGTGATTTTTGCAAGAATCGAGACCTTTTCGGGGATTGTAATAGTTTTATGCCTCTTTGGTGTTGGAATGCAAGGATTTTGATGTTGAAAATCACAATCAGAGCTCTGTGAATGCTTTGAGTCCTTTGTATGTGTTGTTTGTTTCATTTCAAACCTTTTGATTACTGACTTATCAACTTTGTGCATGATGTTTTATGTTGCAATTTCTGATTTGTGTCTATTTGCATGAGTAAAAATGTTCACCACTCCTTTGGTGTATCACCCTTATTAGTTTAGTTTCAATTTTTAAATCTCTTATCCCTATCTCCTTGCAATCTAGGATAAAATTAGGATCTGAACCTCTGCAGTTGTGCAAGTAATAGATCTAATCAGAGGAGTTTGAGGAACCAGCCTCTGTAATCTAGAGATTCCTCTCTCATTTTTACAAGTCCCACACTTGGAGAGAGGTTTCAATGTTGTGCAATCACACCTTTGGATGCCTAAAACATCAATTTAGAAACCCGATTTGCATCTAGGGGTGATGCTGATTTACAACAACAGTTCCCAAAGATGGAGGGTTAAGGCGGGACATCTTGGTAGAGGCACATTGTGCACCTATTCAGCCCATCCCGGGGTGTAGAAGATGCACACCACCTTGCGATAGTTATACCACCGGAGAGGACTTCATCGAGATGTGGCCCAGTTTTTGTCACGATGTTTAGAGTGCTAGAGGGTTAAGGCCGAGCATCAACATCTAGCGAGCCTTTTTATCCTCATGCTATACCAGTGAGTGGGACACCATTTCCATGGATTTCATTGTTGTGCTATGTATGTCGAGATATCACCACAACGCCATCATGGTCACGGTGGATAAATTGACAAAAGTGGCTCACTTTTATCTAGTGAAGACCACTTATACCGCTAGTGCGGTGGCACGAGTATATTTGGATGAGATTGTTAGGTTGCATGAGATTCTACGGAAGATCATTTGTGACTGCGATCCTTTATACACTTCCCATTTCTGGAATACCATGCAGTATGCCCTTGGGATGAGGATCAACTTCAACACAATATATTACCCTAAGATAGATGGACAGACTGATGAGATGAATCAGATTTTAGAGGATATGCTTAGGATGCATGTGATGGATCAGCATTCTAAGTGGGAGGAGTACATGTACTTAGTGGAGTTTGTCTACAATAATAGTTTTCAGATTTCTATAGCCATGGCTCCTTTTCAGGCTTTATATGGTAGAGATGCAGGACACCTCTTAGCTGAGATAGGTTAGAGGACAGAGTATCTCTTGGACCAGCTCTTTTGTAGGACATGGAGTAGTAGGCGGTGTTGATCGACAGAGATTACAGGAGGCACAGGAAAGGTAGAAGAAGTATGCGTGGATCAACATAGGATTGATCGTAGCTTTGATGTGGGCATGAAGGTGTTCCTTCGAGTCGAGACCACACAAGATCCTATCCGTTATGGAAAAGGTTCTAAGTTAGATCTTAAATTTTCTGGACCTTTTGAAATATTTGAGTGTATCGGCCCTTTGGCCTACCATCTAGCATTAACACCTAGCTTATCTTGCATACATGATACGTGTTCCATGTTTCAGCTTCTTAGGTGGTATATTGCGAAATACTTCTCATGTGTTGGATTAGACATCATTATAGGTGCGGGGATTAGGGGGGTGATGGTGGATCCCATCCATATCATAGATCGTAGGACCCTAGGCCTTCGAGGTAGAGAGATTGATTAGATATGGGTGCAGTGGGTCAGATACGATGAAATCGAGACTATAACCACTTGCGGAGGATGCCACAATATTACGAGTGTAATTTCCACATTTGTTCCAGTGACATACAGGAGGAAGTTAAGTCTAAGGGGAGGGGGATGTAGTGCCCACTTCCCTTTGACACTTTTAGATACTGATCTGAGACATTGTTAATCTTATTATGGACACTATTATGTTTTGTTTTAGTATGATGGTTAGATGTTAGATCATGGATTATTATTGACCTAGATTCAGTTATTATGCATGATGGTTACTAGAGACATTTTTAATATGTGAATGATGATATATTGTTTGACATGGACATATTATAGATGTTGATTTGGACATGTGACATTGATATTGTGAATAGAACTAACATGGGAATTAATTGATGATGATATAGTTGACTAATTAAACTAAAAATGATAATGTTGATTTTTGATGTTGTTGTGATTCACATGTTTAGATGATCTTGAGATGTTGTTTATATCATTTTGGATGTTCTGATATGGCCATGAGGCCAAAGGAGGTATTTATGTTTTGCAGGTTAAAATATCACAACAATGTTGGGGGACTGAGACTAACCATATTGGAATTCTGGGTGAATTCAACAAGGTCACCATGGCAACTGTTTTGTGTGTGTGTGTGTGTGTGTGTGTTTGTTAGGGATTCCCATGGGGGATTTCATTATATGTGACCATGGGGTTGTGTATTTAGTAATGTGGTTTCTTTATTAATGTTGCATGTGTTTATTTTGTGATGTGTTACCCTTTTCATTAGTTATTATATGTTGTGTTAATGTTGTGAATAATCATGTGTTAAAATAAATAAATCAATATGTCATAGGAATGTAATAAATAAAGTTGTTGCTCTTAAATGTAATATTGTAAGAGTGTGTAAGAAAGGTTGTAAGAATGTGTAAGAAATATGTAAGATAGATTTGGAGTGTGAAACACTTCATCCTCTTGGGAAATTCGAATTTGTCCTTGGAGGCTATATTTGGAGGCTTGTGGGACAAGTTAAACTTGTCCCACACCTCTTAAAATTATTCACCAACCATACCTATGGTTTGGAGGTTAAATTTAGGCCTTTTTAATGCATTTTGAAATGACTAATTGTAAGTTTTAATTGCACTTCTCTTACATGTTTTAAATTCAGTCCTTTTGGAGTATGGGTCATTTTGGAGTGTGTAAGTTATATTGTCATTTTATTTATTATGTTTAGGTGAATGATGTTGACTTTGATCTTGGGGTTGAGGAAGAATGATGTGGCATCCCACATGGATCCACATCACCCTCTTCTCTTCCCTCTCCTTTAAAATTCAACTCCTTGCTTGTTTGAGGTTGTTGAAACTTTGCATACTTTCCTTGGGGTGAATTTCTTGCTGTTTTGGGGAGTCTTGCTTGTGGAAAAAAGATTGGAGACCATTGCATGTTGGTGTGTTGCTGATTTTGGACTACTTTTGGCATTGGGAAGCTGGTTGATCTTGGAACAAACTCCATTATGGAGAGGTAGGAACTTGAGCCTTTTTAAAATGCTTCTTTCTCTTGCATGCTTGTATGGAAATGGTGAATGTGTTATGTGTGTGTTGGCTGGTTGGGTAGACTACTTAGGGCAAGGTGTAGGAGAAGGCTATGGGGAATTCTTGTGGGGGGGCATAAGGAAATGCCATTGGCATCAGAGTTTTGTGGAGGGAGTTTGGGATTGGGATCCACCATGGAAAAGAAATAGCTTGCATTTCTTACTTTGTGGGGGCATAAGGAAATCTATGGGGGCATAAGGAGGGATTTTGTGGGGGCATAAGGAAATGTGTGTGTGATAAATTAATTGGAGGTTTGTTTTTGGTGGATGCCCAATTCCCATTTGGGAGGCATAAGCAACTTCCCCCATAGTTCCTTTCTCTTGTTGGCTTGCTTGATGAAGCCTCAGTTTTGTTTACACTTGTTTAATGTAGTTGTGAACTACATTCTTCTTGAAATGTGTTTTGAATGTGAAAATGTTGCATGTTTGTTGTGGAAGCCTTTGTTTCCATGTGTTGTATTACATCTCTTATTTCAATATGGTTGGGGATTGTGGGAAAATGAGGAAGGATGGATTCTCCCTTCTCATTGGATATCTTGGTTGGGTGGAGAGCGTTGCCTTTCCCCTTCCTTGTTGTGATCAAGATGAAAATATGAAGAAACTAGCATGCTGCTGTTTTGGAGCAAGAGGAATATACAGTTTGACAGTCCCTTTCTTTGAGCAAGTTCATTGTAATCCTTCCCACTTTGGAGTGGATGAATTGTATAGTAATTTGTAATGTGAATATATTTGTATTGATAATGGAAGATTGAGATTTGAATGTGAAATGTAAAGAAGTTATACTCTTTTCTCTGTTTGGTAAAGAAATGTGAAAAGATGTTATATGCATTGCATTCTATATTTAGAAATCAAATGGAAAAGAGAAAATTGTAAAGTTGTATTGGAAATGAATAAAGGATTGCATTAGTTCTCAAAATTGTATTGTGTATTGGATTTGATTTGCTGTTAAAGATTGAAATTTTTGTTTGTAAAGGAAGATGCGTATGAGGAAAAAGAGACAATGTTTTATTTCCCTTGAAAGGTGTTTGAAATTGGAAATCAGACTTTGTATATGGACTGTTAAATGTTTGTGTGAATTTGATGAAATGTAATAGACTTGCATGGAATGAACTCCCACACTTGGAGGATGGAAAAATGTTTAAGAACCTTTAATGTTTGATCTCTGTTTTATTTTCTATATCTGGCAATCAAAGTTTAACAAGAAATGAGTAGTTCAAACTTGCACCAAGTAATAAGAAATGAAACATTAAAATTTAGATGTAGAAAGTCCTAAGGAACTCATTTTGACAATAAAACTTAAGAAAGATCCTTGAGAACTTTGTAAAAAAATTAAAATTGAACTTGCACAGCCATTTTGCTATCAAAAGATGGAAAATTATCAATTATAACTCAATAAACTAAATTGAACCTTGAAACCTCTCTTAAATCCATCCAAGAATAAGTCTCCATGTCTGATTGACATGTTGAGAAAGTAAGAAATCAAATTTGAACAAAAAAATTATAAGTTAAAGATTACTAGTTTTCTTTGCAAAACTCTGTAGATTGTTTTCTCAAAATTGACCACTTAAACTTCATCAAATTCCAAAATTGATGAATCCTATGTAAAGAGGCCTTTGAGAGATTTCTAGAAAGTCCAAGTTTTCCCAAATATGAGCTTCCTATCAAAAGTTATGGCCATTTGAAGTTTTACTTCAATTTGGCATTCAAAAATCAAATAAATATAACTGTTAAAAATTTAATTTTTAACTTTGGAAAAATTTCCACAAAAATCTATGACCCGCCATCCCTCAACCAATCACATGGACCTACCAAGTGATACCTCATGGAGGGTAGACCAAATTTTTAAACTTATCTTTTTGAAAATTTTACCTTGGGAAAATTTTCCTATTTTACCCCGCATCCTTGTCGTCCCAGCCAATCATATGTTGACACATGGCACGGTGGAGGGGCGGACCCTTTTGAAGTTAAATTTTTAGGTTTTGGACCTTGGGAAAAATTTCTAATTTTTCCCGCATCCCCACCGGCCTGCAGCCAATCGGAGGGCACCACGTGTCCTCTTGGAGCTACGGCAGAGGTGCGGTTTCTTTCAAACCTTAGACCCTTTTGGAAATTTTGGAAAAAAATTCATCTTAGCCCCACCAGCCCGTAGCATATGAGAGGGTGCCATGTGGCACCTTGGGGTGGCAGCGGGGAGGAGGACCCTTTGTTTCTTTGAGTTTTGGTCTTGGGAAAATTTTTACAAAATTCACCGCAGCCCCACATCATCGCCCCCACCTTAGGGTTTTCTTCTTCCACGAGCACGCAGACCCACATGTCCCTTTCTTCCTTTTTGTCCTCTATTGGTGTAATTTCACAAAAAACCCCCCTGCTTCACCCTCCCCCTTCCTTTTTCTGGTGATGTCTATGAGGCTGACACATTCCACAGGGACCGACGGAGGTGCGGGAGAAATTATTCTTTTACGCCATCATAGGGAAAATATTCCTGAGCTGCCCTATGACCCACCAACCTACCAAAGGGATTTCACCCCTGCATGACACGTGTCCCCCTAGGGGAAAATTTGACCTAATAACTCCACCTACTCATATCTTGAGTTTTATAAGGAGTTAGGAGGACTTCTTTATATCACCGAAAAGGTGAGAAAATTTCCTATCCAATGGGAATGGTTTAGGGAAATTTTGGAAGTGTTAAGTATGAGAAAATTATAGTTGAAACTCTGAGGCTGCTAGAGAGTAGGCATGGGGGTAAATTACTCCCTGAACCTAACTAGAACATCTAACCCTAAAAGTTGAACCTTGTGAACTTGATATTGGTTAATGAAGGAAACATATGTTTGGGTAAATTAATGTTGTTCTAGAACCTGCCAGTGGAAACTATTGTCTTACAACCTGGTTGTGGACACTCCTAAACAAAAAAATTATCCCATAATTTTCTAGCTAACCCTAGGTTGTTTCTTGGGTCTCAAGTGGTTTGTTTGAATGGGAACTATAGTTTAGCGAGTGATGGTTCAAAGGCTTGGACCATTGGGCACACTAGAAAACTATAGACATGAAAACTTAATCCTAATCCTATACATTGTAAATCTAGAAAACAACTTATCAAGAATATGTATGTTTTAGTAAACATGGAAGTTGTATAAGCTTAGATAAATGAACTAACGCTCACTTTGGTCTGTGTAGGAGGCTCAGATGGAGTGAGAGGAACCTTCACAAAGACTTAGACTCACCACCACTGGGTCGGGGTGTGGCAAAGTAATTCTACCTCGATTCTGGCCCTTTCAGGATGTCAATGCCACTCTATACAGAGGATTAGGAGGAGGACATGTAGCTAGTCATGATAGAGCCCCTTCTATTGAGGGTCAGGTATCTCCTCAACTCAGCAAGGAGCATAGAGGAGAGAACTCCCATGTGGAGTCAGCCAGAGTAGAGTCACCACCTAGGAGACAGGGTGATAGAGTTCCAGATCATAGAGAGAGGTCTCAGAGCCCTAGGCTTAGGGATGAGCATGCTGAGAGACCTAGAGGCTGACATACCATAGCTATGGATCACATCAAGGAGATTCTGAAGCTTTGGCCCTCACACTACTTAGGTGATATAGGTGGATTCCAGACAGAGGCCTAGCTAGTGAGCTTGAGCGGTTTCTTCAAGCATTTTCCTTGTTCTAGCAACATGAAATCTCATGTTGTGATCCATCTACTAAGGGATGGAGTAGAAATGTGGTGGAGGACAAAGGAGCAAAAGCTCCATGTAGATTAAGAGACAAACACAGGAGATATTCGAGGAGATATTCAGGAGTAGGTATTCATCATGGAGGTTCATCTAGTATAGGATTGATGAGTTCCATGACCTCCGGCAGTTTCTCTTTCGATGTGAGTATGAGAGTATATTTTTAGATCTACTCCAAGAGTATGTAGGGTATATGCAGGATGAGCGGTGTGGATTCACATGTTCATTCACGGCCTAAATTTGAATATTGGAGGTGTAGTGTGGATTCATTGTACACAGACACATTAGCAGAGGCCTTGGAGAAGGCCTATATTACGAGAGAGACTCGGGTTAAGACCCAGTGTGTAGATGTTAGATCATGGATTATTATGGACCTTGATTCAGTTAGCATGCATGATGATTATTAGAGACATTATTATATATGGATGATGATATATTGTTGACATGGATATAGTATTGATGTTGATTTTAGACATGTGACATTTGATATTAAGAGTAGCTCTAGTATAGAGATTCATTGGATGATGATATAGTTACAAATTGAATTTAAATGATGATGTTGAATTCTTGATGTTGTTGTGATTTGGATTTGATCTTTATATGTTGTTTATATCATTTTGGATGTTCTATATGGCCATGAGGCCGAAGGAGGTATTGTTATTTTATAGGTTAAAATATCACAACAATGTCGGGGACTGGAGACTAACCATATTAGAATTCTGGATGAATTCAACGAGGTCACCATGGCAACTGTAATTGTTTGTATGTTGTGTTTGTTAGGGATTCCCATGGGGGGAATCACCTTTAAAATGTGACCAAGGGATTTCATGTATTACTTTAATGTGTTTCTTTTTTTGTAATGTTTGCATGTATTTTATTTGTGATGTGTTACCCCTTTCATTAGTTGTTAATTGATTTGGGTTTATGTTATATATAACCATGTGTTAAATAAATAAATCATTATGTCAAAAGAATGTAATAAATGAAGTCATAGATATTAATGCATGTTGTAAGAATGTGTAAGAGGATGTAAGAGATGTGTAAGTGATGTGTAAGTTGTGTAAGTCAGATTTTGGAGTGTAGAACACTCCATCCTCAAAGGAATTCGAATTTGTCCTTGAGGGCTGCATTTTGAGGCTTGTGGGACAAGTTAAACTTGTCCCACACCTCTTAAAATCATCCACCAACCATACCTATGGTTTGGGAGTCAAAATTAGCCTTTTTAATTGTATTTTGAAATGACTATGTGTAAGTTTTTATTGCACTTTACTTACAAGTTTTTAATTCAGTCCTTGTTAAAGTATGGGTTAATTTTGAGTGTGTAAGTTGATTGTCATCTCCATTTATTGTGATTAGTTGTGATGTTGACTTTCTCTTTTTGGGTTGAGGAAGAATGATGTGGCATCCCACTTGGAATCCACATCATCCTCTCCTCTCCCTCTCCTTTAAAATTTGAATTCTTCTCTTGTTTATGGTTGTTGAAACTTTGCTCTTTCTTCTTTGGGTCAAATTTTATTGTTGTTGGAGTCTTGCATTGTGGAGAGAGTTGGAAATTCATTTGCATGCTTGGTGTTGCTGTTCTTGGACTACTTTTTGGTCATTGAAGAGCTTGCTGTTTTGGACTGTATTTTTGAGCATTGAAGGAGCTTGTTGTTTTGGAAACAAACTCCATTATGGAGAGGTAGGATCTTGCCTTTTTAAATGTTGTTTTCCTTTTCTCTTGCATGAATGAAATGGTGAATGTGTTGTGTATTGTTGGCTGGTTGGGTAGAATGCTTAGGGAAAGGTGTAGGAGAAGGCTATGGGGATTTCATATGGGGGCATAAGGGATTTCCAATGGCACTTGTTCTATTTTGGAGGGAGTTTTGGATTGGGATCCACCTAGGAAAAGAAACTACTTGCATTTCTTACTCTTGGGGGCATAAGGAGAAACTTTGGGGGGGGCATAAGGAGGGGTTGGGAGATATAAGGTTTATGGGATTTGATATGGTTATTGGCGGTATGATTTAGGTGGATGCCCAATTCCAAATAGGGAGGCATAAGTAGTTTCCCCATAGTTCTTACTCTTGATGGCTTGCTTGATCAAGCCCATGTGTTGTGTGTGTGATTCTTATTGTAGTTGTGAACTATTGTCTTTGTTTGGACTGTGTATTTTGTTGTATTATGCATGTGAAAAGAATGTTGTTTGTTGTGATAGAAGCCTTGTTGCCATGTGTTGATGTTCATACTCTATTCCAATATGGTTGGGGCTCGGGGGCCAATGGGGAAAGATGGCTTCTCCTTTCCCATTGGATGTCTTGGTTGGGTGGAGAGTGTTGCCTTTCCCCCTTCCTTGTTGTGATCAAGATGAAAAGATGAAGAAATCAGCATGCTTTGTTTTTGGAGCTTGAAGAAAATACAGTTTGACAGTCCCTTCCTTTGAGAAAATTATTGTAACCTTCCCACTTCGAAGTGGATGATTGTATTATTGTTTGTAATGAGAAGACACTTTGCATTGGAAAGGAAAGATTGAGATTCATTGGAAATGTAAAGAGTTATTATTCCATTCTCTATTTTGGAAAAGAATGTCATACAGTTTGTAAATTACATATTGAAATTCAAAGAAAGAAATAAGTTGTTAAGTTATTGTTGGAAATCAATAAATGAATTACATTCCTTTCTCAACTTGCATTTTTGTATTGCAATTTAATTGTTGTTGTGTTTGTAATCTCTGTTTTGGGAAGAAGAAAAACACGTAGGAAAGAAATGACAGTCCTTTGTTCCTTTGAAGTGAGTTTTAAAAAAAAAAAAATTGAAATTAACTTTACATATTGAATGTAATGTTGTGAAATCAAATAGAAAGGAAATTTGTACAAGTGTATTGCACAATTGATTTGAATTATTATTGAAAATTGATTGTTGTTGAAAAGAAAAGAAAGAATGCGTGGAAATGATAGACAGTGTTGTATTCCTTGCAAGATGCATATTTGAATTGAAATCTAAATTGTAATCTAACTCAATTGAATATAAGACTTAATAAGCAATTATATGACACCATTTAGATACTATACACACTTTTAAATGATAAATTGGCATGCAGACTTAAAAGAAATAGTTCACTGATTTAAAACTTCATTCTGGCAATCCATGTTTTATTAAAAATGAGCAGTTCAGACTTATACTCAACAATAAGTTATGAAACTTTGAAATTCACATTAGGAAGACCTAAGGAACTCTAATTCACTCTAACAGTCAAGAATGAACCTCCAAAACTTAATAGAATTCAATTCGAGCTTGCACGGTCATTTTTCCGTCTATTGCCGAAAAAATACAAACTTGAATAATTGGACAAATTGACTTCACTAAAACACTCTAGACCCTCCTTAGACTGATCCTCCATGTCTATTTGACATGTGGAGTGAAGGAGGAGTTCAAATTTAATCAAATCTGACAAGTTGGAAAATTGCCAGTTTTGAATTTAAACCCACAGATCATTTTTTAAAATTGACCTCAAAACTTCATCAAAATCCAAAATTGATGATTTTTTAAAACAAAGAGGACTCTGAGAGATTTCCAGAAAGTCCTTGTTTTCCCAAAATTGACTTTTCTATCAAAAGTTATGGCCATTTGAAGTTTTACTTCAAAATGGCCATCCAAAAAATTAATCTAACTATATAAAATCATAAAATTTAACCTTTGGAAAAATTTCCCCAAAAATTCCATGGCCCCGCAACCCTCGCAACCAATCAGATGTTGCCATGTGGCACTTTGGAGGGTGGACTCACTTTTGAAAACTTAACTTTTTTTGAAAATTTGACCTTGGGAAAATTTTCCATTTTCCCATGACCCCGCCCCCCCACAGCCAATCACGTGTTGACACATGGCTTGAGGGCGCATGGAATAAATTTTGAAAACTTAACCTTTACTCTTTCGGAAAAATTTCACTTTTTACTCCACGGCCCACACCCCGTAGCCAATAAGGTGTTGACACGTGTCCTAATGGATTCGTGGGCCCGCATGAGTCTTTTTTTTTAAACCCTTTTGGCTCAAAACCTCCATCACTTCACCGCCCATTCCAATCACGTGGACGTAAAATCGGATTAAACCTTCCATTTGTTTTTAACTCATCATCAATTTCCTTTTTCCCATTGTCCAAATAGATTTTGACATGGCATGGGTTTTCTCCTTGGTGGAGGCGCACGACAATTTTCACCTTGGGCTTTGGCCTAAAAATTCTAATTTCTAACTTTCCCCACCACTCCGCTTTTCCCGCACCAATCGGGAAGTGACACGTGTCTTTTTGGACTTGCGGGTGCGTGGAGGGAAATTTGCACTTTTGCACTCAAGGAGGAAAATTCTCAATTTTCCTCCCCTCCCCCGACCCGCTCAAGGGAAAAAAATTTCTCCCTAAGCCCATGCGGACTCCCCAAGGGAAAATTTCTCCCCAAAACTCCGTCGGCCCATAACTTGAGATTTATAAGGAGTTAGGAGGACTTCTTTATATGGTTGGAAAGGTGAGAAAATTTCCTATCCAATGGGCATGATTTAGGAAATTTTTGATGACTCTAAGTGTGTGAAAAATCAAGTTGAACCCTGTAATCCTGTTAGGGCAGAGATGAGTGAGATTTCACTCTCCTAACCTAAGTGATGAATTTAACTTCTTGTTTTGACCTTGTGCCTTGTTGTTATATTAGTTGCTTGAAGTAATTGTTGCAAGTCAATCTTGCTTGTTAATCCTTATCTAGTTTGTGCTAACTGTGATCTTGTAACCCTCTTTGCAAACACTCTTAATAAAAAAAATTATTCCATAATTTTCCTAGCTAATCCTAGTTTGTTTCTTGGTCTCAAGTGGTAGTTTGAAGCGGGCATTACACTTGGTATCAGAGCAGTGGTTCAAAATCTTGGACCATTGGGCACACTAGAAAATTGAGACATGAAAATTAAAACCTAGCAAACTTTTAATCTAGAAAACAACTTAATATTTGAAAATTTTCATGATAGTTTTAGTAAACATGGAAGTTGTATAACTTAACAAATGAACTAACTCTCACTTTGGTCTATGCAGGAGGCAAAAACAAAGTGAGAGAAACATTCACAGAGACTCAGACTCACCACCACCACCACCACCACCACCACCGATCGGGGTAGCAGACCATTCTACCTCAGATTCTATAAGACCCTTCAAGATGTTAATGCCACTCTACGTGGAGGATTAGTAGGAGGGCATGTAGCTAGTCATGATAGAGCTCCTTCTATCGAGGGTCAGGTGCCCCCTCAATTTAGCGAGGAGCATAGAGGAGAGAACTCCCATGTGGAGTCAGTCAGAGTAGATTCACCACCTAGGAGATAGGGTGACGAGTTCTAAGCATAGAGAGGTCTCGGAGCCCTAGGCTTAGGGATGAGCTTGCAGAGAGGCCTAGAGGCCGATAGACCACAACAATGGATCACATCAGGAGATCCTAAAGCTTAGGCCCTCACATTACTTAGGTGATACAGTGGATTTTAGGTAGAGGCTCTGGCTAGTGAGCTTGAGTGGTTGCTTCAAGCTTTGTCCTTGTTCTAGCAACACGAAAGCTCATGTTGTGATCCATCTACTAAGGGATGGAGCTGGAGTATGGTGGAGGACAGAGGAGTAGAAGCTCCATGTAGATTTAGAGACAATCACCTGGGAGCTATTTGAGGAGAGATTCAGGAGTAGATACTTGTCATGGAGATTCATATAGCAGAGGATCGATGAGTTCCACGATCTTCGATGACATCCCTTACTTTGGCAGTAGTAGAGACATCCCTTTGAGCAGAGTAGTAGAGTAGAGTTTTTTTAGATCTACTTCAGTATGTTGAGTACATGCAGATGAGTAGGTGTGGATCCACAGGTTCATCTGGGGCCTTAATTTAGACATTGGAGGTGTGGTTTGGATCCACTACCCACAAAATTTAGCAGAGGCCATAGAGAAGGCCTATATAGCAGAGGAGACTCGGGGAAAACCCAACAGGCTAGAGACCGAGTCAAGAGCCACATTCAATAGATGTAGGATAGTAGATCGAGGGGTTCAGCTCCTCCTCCTCATGGTGGTCAAGCATTCTTCATAGTCATCCTTTAGGCCAGCAAAGCAGCGCAACAGTATCCCACCCACCATATAGACCTCCACAGAGAGTTGATGCACAGAGAGGTCGGAGTATGGGGCCTCCTCCTAGGGGTCCCATCAGACACAAGGTGGACCTAGAGCTCAGTCAGCTAGAGCTCACCAGCAGAGGCCACAATAGACTATAGTTGGATCATCAGGATCCACAACACCTACTTCTAGGGCACCTTCTAGTGGTGCTACTCCTTGGAGAGGATCAGTGGTTGCTTTTGGATGTGGAGTAGCTGGACACTTTTTGGAGAGATTGCCCTCAGAACCCTAACAAGGGTAAGGCACCAATCTCAGAGCCGATAGTTGGTGACATGGGACACAGCCACATGATTTATGTAGTGGTTGAGAACCACTAGAGAGCACTAGAGCATGGTCATCATTGAGACTACAGGTAGTATTGGAGGTGTTCCTACCTCCATATTGTTTGACTCTGGTTCTTCTAATTCATTTATTGCACCATCCTTAGTAGAGTGATGCAGGCTGGTGGCTGTTAGATAGGGTCATTGTTGGGATGTCGAGATGGCTTCTGGAGCCAAGATCTCTGTGGACTCCTTAGTTAAGGAGTGTGTTGTGGATTTGGGACCTTTCACCACCACCTCAGATCTCCGTATTCTTCCTTTGGGCTCGTATGGAGTTATTTTAGGTATGGATTGGCTATCTACACATAGGGCTAGGATGGATTGTTATCATAAGACTATAGCTTGTGTAGATGATTTGGGAGTTGAGTCAGTGATCTCGGGGTCAAGAGACCCATTTCTATTCGTACCATTTCTGCTATGTAGCTTAAGCGGTGTGTGTGACGGGGTTGTCAGATGTATGTTGTTACAGTTAGTGACAGGATCGAGGATGGGTCTAGTGGACCATCGCTAGATGATCATCCCATCTTGAGAGATTTTTCGATGTATTTCTAGGGAGCTACCGGGATGCCACCCCCACGTGAGATTGATTTCCATATAGATCTAGTCCCGAGAGTAGAGCCTATCTCAGGGGAACCTTATCGATGACCACCCCAGAGCTCTGTGAGCTCAAGTTATAGCTTGAGGGCCTTTTGGAGAAAGGCCTTATCCATCCTAGTGTATCCCCTTGGGGTGCACCGTGATTTTGTGAAGAAGAAGGATGGATCATTGTGGTTGTGTATTGATTACCACCAGTTGAACAAAGTGAACGATCAAGAATCATTATCCTCTTCCTCGCATTGATGACTTGTTTGATCAGATGAAGGGAGCCACGGTGTTCTCTAAGATTGATCTCAAGTCAAGCTACCATCAGTTGAGGATTTCGAGGTGGACATTCATAAGACCACCTTTTACATGAGATATGGGCACTATGAGTTCACAATGGTGCCTTTTGGTTTGACAAATGCCCCTGCAGTGTTTATGAGTTTGATGAATGGGGTATTCAGAACCTTTTTAGATCACTTCATGCTCATCTTCCTTGATGACATCTTGATATACTCACGTACACGTGAGGAGCACGAGGGCACCTTCGATAGGTTCTCCAGTGTCTTCGTGAGCAACAACTTTACGGGAACTTGGAGAAGTGTGCTTTCTTCTCAGACAGAGGTGTAGTATTTGGGTCATATTATTTTGGGGAAGGTATCATAGTCGATCCTTCCAAGATTAGAGCCATTATGGATTGGCCAGCACCCACTACAATGACCGAGGTGCACAGCTTCATGGGTTTAGTAGGTTACTACCGGAGATTTGTTCAGACTTCTCTCGGATTGCGCACCCCATCACTTCCCTTCAGAGGAAAGGGAAGAAGTTTGTTTGGATGGACAGATGTGAGTAGGCCTTCAGGACACTGAAGGAGTGCCTCACTACAACACCCATTCTTGTAGTTCCGATCCACAGGGTGAGTTCTTTGTTTGCACAGATGCTTCTTTAGTAGGGCTTGGAGGTGTGTTGATGCAGGATGGTAGGGTTGTAGCTTTTGAGTCTCACAAACTCAAGGATCATGAGATTAATTATCCTACCCATGATCTTGAGCTTGCAGGTAGTTGTGCATGCTTTGGTTAGATGGAGACATTTTCTTCTTGGATGGAGATTCACACTTAGGATAGATCATTTGAGTCTTCACCACCTCTTCACGTAGCCCAATCTAAATGCTCATCAACGATGTTGGATGGAGTTGCTTTGTGAGTATGACATGGAGATAGAGCATGTGAAGGGGAAGGAGAATGTGGTAGCAGATGCTCTCAGTAGATGAAGACATGTGGCTATGGCCACTTTAGTGAGCACAGATTTGTGGAGTAGGATTCTTCAACAGCTTCCTCTTGACAACTTCTACATGACAACACGAGCAGAGATCGAGTCACAGAGACCCCTTGAGGGGAAGTTTGATGGTTTTCTAATTAGAGGTAGATGGTCTTCTCAGGCACAGAGGTTGGATATATGTTCCCAGAGATGGAGGCTTGAGGCAGGACATCTTGGTAGAGGCACATCATGCACCCTATTCAGCCCATCCCGGGGTGAAGAAGATGCATGCTACTTTGAGATAGTTGTATCACTAGAGAGGACTTCATGTCGAGACGTGGCTCAGTTTGTGTCATGGTGTTTAGAGTGCCAAAGGGTTAAGGCCAAGCATCAACATCCAACAGGTCTTCTTTATCCTCATGCCATACCGAAATGGAAGTGGGACACCATTTCCATGGATTTCATTGTTGGACTACCTATGTCGAGATATCACCACGATGCCATTATGGTCATGGTTGATAAATTGACAAAAGTGGCTCACTTTTCTCTAGTGAAGACCACTTATACAGCTAGAGTAGTGGCATGAGTATATTTGGATGAGATTGTCAAGTTACACGGGATTCCATGGAAGATCATTTGTGACCGCGATCCTTTGTACACTTCACATTTCTAGACTACCATGCAGTATGTCCTCGGGATGAGGATTAATTTCAGCACAACATATCACCCTGAGATAGATGGATAGACCGAGTGAGTGAATCAGATTTTGGAGGATATGCTCAGGATGTATGTGATGGATCAGTAGTCTAAGTGGGAGGAGTACCTATACTTAGTGGAGTTTTCCTACAATAATAGTTTTCGAGTTCTATAGGCATGGCTCCTTTTCAGGCATTATATGGTAGAGAGTGTAGGACACCCCTTAGTTGGGATAGGTTGGAGGATAGAGTATCTCTTGGACCAGCTCTTTTACAGACATGGAGCAACAGTAGTGTTGATCAGGCAGAGAGATTACAGGAGGCACAGGATAGGTAGAAGAAGTACGCTGATCAATATAGGACCGAGCATAATTTTGATGTGGGCATGAAGGTGTTCCTTCATGTTAGACCACATAAGAGCCCTATCTGCTATGGAAAAGGTTCTAAGTTAGCTCCTCGATTCATTGGTCCTTTTGAGATCTTGGAGCATATCGGCCCTTTGGCTTACCATCTAGCATTGCCACCCAGCTTGTCTCACGTACATGATGTGTTTCATGTTTTTGTCCTTAGGAGGTACATTGCAGATCCTTCTCATGTGTTGGACTAGACATCATTGTAGGTGCAGATCAGGGTAGGTGATGGTGGAGCCCATCCGTATCATAGATCGCAAGACCATGGGCCATCGAGGTAGAGATTGATCGATCGGTACGGGTAAAGTGGGATAGTTACCATGAGATTGCAGCCACTTTGGAGGATGCTACTTTTTTACGAGTGTAGTTTCCACATTTGTTCCAGTGACTTCCAGGAGGAATTCGAGTCTAAGGGGAGGGGATGTAGTGCCCACTTCCCTTTGACACTTTGTTTAGATATTGATCTTGATATTGTTGATCTCATTTTGGACATTATTATGTTTTGATTTAGTATGATGTGTAGATGTTAGATCATGGATTATTATGGACCTTGATTCAGTTAGCATGCATGATGATTATTAGAGACATTATTATATATGGATGATGATATACTATTGACATGGATATAGTATTGATGTTGATTTTAGACATGTGACATTTGATATTAAGAGTAGCTCTAGTATAGAGATTCATTGGATGATGATATAGTTGTAAATTGAATTTAAATGATGATGTTGAATTCTTGATGTTGTTGTGATTTGGATTTGATCTTTATATGTTGTTTATATCATTTTGGATGTTCTGATATGGCCACGAGGCCAAAGGAGGTATTGTTATTTTGTAGGTTAAAATATCACAACAATGTCGGGGGATTGAGACTAACCATATTAGAATTCTAGATGAATTCAATGAGGTCACCATGGCAACTGTAATTGTTTGTATGTTGTGTTTGTTAGGGATTCCCATGGGGGAATCACCTTTAAAATGTGACCAAGGGATTTCATGTATTACTTTAATGTGTTTCTTTTTGTAATGTTTGCATGTATTTTATTTGTGATGTGTTACCCCTTTCATTAGTTGTTAATTGATTTGGGTTTATGTTATATATAACCATGTGTTAAATAAATAAATCATTATGTCAAAAGAATGTAATAAATGAAGTCATAGATATTAATGCATGTTGTAAGAATGTGTAAGAGGATGTAAGTGTAAGTGATGTGAAAGATTGTGTAAGTCAGATTTTGGAGTGTAGAACACTCCATCCTCAAAGGAACTCAAATTTTCCTTGAGGGCTGCATTTTGAGGCTTGTGGGACAAGTTAAACTTGTCCCACACCTCTTAAAATCATCCACCAACCATACCTATGGTTTTGGAGTCAAAATTAGACTTTTAATTGTATTTTGAAATGACTATGTGTAAGTTTTTATTACACTTTACTTACAAGTTTTTAATTCAGTCCTTGTTAAAGTATGGGTTAATTTTGAGTGTGTAAGTTGATTGTCATCTCCATTTATTGTGATTAGTTGTGATGTTGAATTTCTCCTTTTGGGGTTGAGGAAGAATGATGTGGCATCCCACTTGGAATCCACATCATCCTCTCCTCTCCCTCTCCTTTAAAATTTGAATTCTTCTCTTGGTTATGGTTGTTGAAACTTTGCTCTTTCCTTCTTGGGTCGAATTTTATTGCTGTTGGAGTCTTGCATTGTGGAAGGAGTTGGAAATTCATTTGCATGCTTGGTGTTGTTGTTCTTGGACTGATTTTTGGTCATTGAAGAGCTTGTTGTTTTGGACTGCATTTTTTTAGCATTGAAGGAGCTTGTTGTTTTGGAAACAATCTCCATTATGGAGAGGTAGGATCTTGTCCTTTTTAAATGTTGTTTTCCCTTTTCTTGCATGAATGAAATGGTGAATGTGTTGTGTATTGTTGGCTGGTTGGGTAGAATGCTTAGGGAAAGGTGTAGGAGAAGGCTATGGGGATTTCATATGGGGGCATAAGGGATTTCCAATGGCACTTGTTCTATTTTGGAGGGAGTTTTGGATTGGGATCCACCTAGGAAAAGAAACTGCTTGCATTTCTTACTCTTGGGGGCATAAGGGAGAAACTTTGGGGGCATAAGGAGGGGTTGGGAGATATAAGGTTTATGGGATTTGATATGGTTATTGGTGGTATGATTTAGGTGGATGCCCAATTCCAAATAGGGAGGCATAAGTAGTTTCCCCATAGTTCTTGCTCTTGATGGCTTGCTTGATCAAGCCCATGTGTTGTGTGTATGATTCTTATTGCAGTTGTGAACTGTTGTCTTTGTTTGGACTGTGTATTTTTTTGTATTATGCATGTGAAAAGAATGTTGTTTGTTGTGATAGAAGCCTTGTTGCCATGTGTTGATGTTCATACTCTATTCCAATATGGTTGGGGCTCGGGGGCCAATGGGAAAGATGGCTTCTCCTTTCCCATTGGATGTCTTGGTTGGGTGGAGAGCGTTGCCTTTCCCCCTTCCTTGTTGTGATCAAGATGAAAAGATGAAGAAATCAGCATGCTGTTGTTTTGGAGCTTGAAGAAAATACAGTTTGATAGTCCCTTCCTTTGAGAAAATTATTGTAACCTTCCCACTTTGAAGTGGATGATTGTATTATTATTTTAATGAGAAGACACTTTGCATTGGAAAGAAAGATTGAGATTCATTGGAAAATGTAAAGAGTTATTATTCCATTCTCTGTTTTGGAAAAGAATGTCATACAGTTTGTAAATTGCATATTGAAATTCAAAGAAAGAAATAAGTTGTTAAGTTATTGTTGGAAATCAATAATGAATTACATTCCTTTCTCAACTTGCATTGTTGTATTGCAATTTAATTGTTGTTGTGTTTGTAATCTCTGTTTGGGAAGAAAACACGTAGGAAAGAAATGACAGTCCTTTGTTCCTTTGAAGTGAGTTTTAAAATTGAAATTAACTTTACATATTGAATGTAATGTTGTAGTTGAAATCAAATAGAAAGGAAATTTGTACAAGTGTATTGCACAATTGATTTGAATTATTATTGAAAATTGATTGTTGTTGAAAAGAAAAGAAAGAATGCATGGAAATGATAGACAATGTTGTATTCTTTGCAAGATGCATATTTGAATTGAAATCTGAACTGTAATCTAACTCAAAATTGAATAGAAGACTTAATAAGCAATTATATGACACAATTTAGATACTATACACACTTTTAAATGATAAATTGGCATGCAGACTTAAAAGAAACAGTTCACTAATTTAAAACTTCATTCTGACAATCCATGTTTTATTAAAAATGAGAGTTCAATTATACTCAACAATAAGTTATGAAACTTTGAAATTCACATTAGGAAGACCTAAGGAACTCTAATTCACTCTAATAGTCAAGAATGAACCTCCAAAAATTAATAGAATTCAATTCAGAGCTTACACAATCATTTTTCCCGTCTATTGCCGGAAAAAATTACAAACTTGAATAATTGGACAAATTGACTTCACTAAAATACTCTAAACCCTCCTTAGACTGATCCTCCATGTCTTTTTGACATGTGGAGTGAAGGAGGAGTTCAAATTTAATCAAATCTTACAAGTTGGAAAATTTTTAGTTTTGAATTATAAGCCTCTGAGATCATTTTTACAAAATTGACCTTTGAAAATTCATCAAAATCTAAAATTGATGATTATTGTGTAAAGAGGACTCTGAGATATTTTTAGAAAGTCCTTGTTTTCCCAAAACTAACTTTTCTATCAAAAGTTATGGCCATTTGAAGTTTTACTTCAAAATGGCCATCCAAAAATTAATCTAACTATATAAAAATCAAAATTTAACCTTTGGAAAAATTCCCAAAAAGTCCAGTGGCCCCACAACCCTCACAACAATCGATGTTGCCATGTGGCACTTTAGAGAGGTGACTCACTTTAAAAAATTAACTTTTTGAAAATTTGACCTTGGGAAAAATTTTCCCATTTTCCCGCAATCTCATCGAGCCCATGCAACAATCATGTCCCGACACGTGGCTTGGAGGGCACATGGAAGAAATTTTAAAACTTACTCTTTTTGACTCTTTTTTTGGAAAAAATCACTTTTTACTCTATGGCCCCACACCTCCACAACCAATATGGTGTGACATGTCCTAATGAATTTACGGGCCCGCGTGAGTCTTTTTTTGACTTTTAAACCCTTTTTGGATCAAAGTATTAATCCTTCCACCATTCTCCATCTGGCCTGTGTCCAATCACAAGATACCACGTGGCATGGGTTTTCTCCTTGTGAAGGCACGCGATGAATTTCATCTTTGGCCTTTGGCATAAAAATTCTAATTTCTAACTTTCCCGCCGCCGCGCTTTTCCCGTGCCAATTGGGAAGCGACGCGTGTCTTTCGAATTACGGTAGCGGAGGGAAATCACACTTTTATATTCAAGGAGGGAAAATTCTCAATTTTCTCCCCCCTTCGCCGACTCATTCAATGGAAAAATTTTCTCCCTAAGCCCGCGACTCCCCAAGGAAAATTTCTCCCCAAAACTCCGTCGGGCCATAACTTGAGATTTATAAGGAGTTAGGAGGACTTATTTATATGGTTGGAAAGGTGAGAGAATTTCCTATCCAATGAGGAATGATTTAGGAAAGTTTTGATGACTCTAAGTGTGTGAAAAAATCAGGTTGAACCCTATAATCCTAGGGCAGAGATGAGTGAGAATTCACTCTCCTAACCTAAGTGATGAATTTAACTTCTTGTTTTGACCTTGTGCCTTGTCGATAATAGTTGCTAGAAGTAATTGTTATAAGTTAGTCTTGATTGTTAACCTAAATCTAGTTTGTGCTAACTGAGATCTTGTAACCCTCTTTACAAACACTCTTAATCAAAAAAATTTATTCCATAATTTTCCTAGCTAATCCTAGTTTTTTTCTTGGTCTCAAGTGGTAGTTTGAAGCGGGCATTACACTTTAGGCCATGTTATCCAAATGTGCCCCCTGCTCATTTTGTGGCTAAATCCCTTTCATTCTTTCCTTCTATTGTGTCTCAGTCATAAATTTTTACTTTTTAGGCACTCAAAACCTTCTCGGAAATGACACCATTGGATAGAGCTCTTTCTCGGCTTTCTAGAAAGGTAAAGATTTCCTCCTAACTCCACGTATTTTTCAAGTTATGGCTCGGTGGAGTTTTTGTGGGAAATTTTCCCTTCCAAGGTCCACACCAATCAGAACTCGCCACGTGTCCAACTCAAAATATCAAAGCGATCCGATTTTGGCCTATTTTTGTCCTAAAACTTCAAATTGCCATAACTTTCGATCCAGAGCTCATATTTTCACGTTCTTTATATCAATGGAAAGATGGTGAAATTATCTACAATAATCCATTGTCAATTTTAAATTTTGGTTCAGTTTGGAGGTAGAAAATAAAAAAATACTTCTGGTACGTGCCCATTGTGAGCGGACGTTTCAACAACCGGTTTAATGCAAAATGGGTCGCATTCTTCTCAACATGGTCAAAAATGCCGGGGCATGGGTTTGTAACAACCTCCATGTTATTTTTAATGCATTTTGGTCAATGGGAATGGTTCCCATGTTTTTCATGTTTTCTCTCTCTGGGCTCGACACATGCACCGTAAACGCTTGATTTGGCTCATTTTTCAAATGGGGGAACACTTTTTTGCACAACAAGCTTCTATTTTCACTTTCAACAAGTGATTTTGGTAAGTATCAGACCTTCCAGGGATTGTAACAGGTTTTTCTACCTCTTTGGTGTTGAAATACAAGGATTTTGATGTTGAAAATCACAATACAGGCTCTGTGAATGCTTTCAGTCCTTTGTATGTGTTGTTTACTTCATTTCAAACCCTTGTTTACAACTTATCAACCTATGCATGATGTTTTATGTTGTAATTTCTGATTTGTGTCAATTTGCATGAGCAAGAAATGCTCACCACTCCTTTGGTGTATCACCCTTATCAGTTTAGTTTTAAGTTTTGCATTTCTTATCCATGTCTCCTTGCAAATTAAGATAAAATTAGGATCTGAACCTCTGCAGTTGTGCAAATAATAGATCTAATCAGAGGAGTTTGAGGAACCAGCCTCTAATCTAGAGATTCCTCTCTCATTTTACAAGTCCCACACTTAGAAAGAGGTTTTAATGTTGTGCAATCACACTGGATTCCTGAAACATCAACTTAGAAACCTGATTTGCATCCAGGGGTGCTGCTGATTTGCAACAACAGTTTTGGCACGCCCAGTGGGAGCTTAGAGGTCTTCCACTTCATATTTTGTAGGTTGGTGTGTTCCTGTGAAGATTTCAGCCTTTGGAGGCACTTGTAAACACATCTGGCGACTCCATCTGATCAGCAACCCATTTCTAAAGTTGCAGACCTATTTTTCATCCATTTCCATCCATTATTCTTTCCATCTCTTTCATTCTTTTCCATTCCATGAAGTTGTGCAATCATGACTTCATTTCCATCATGGAACTCACATTTACAACAGCAGTAATCTTTCCCACCTCCAACATGTTTTTTAAATCCTCCAAATCAACATTTTAAACAAACTCAAAATCAGCATACATACCCATATGAGTAGCAATGCCAAAATCAGTTTGGCTATGGAGCTTTCCAAGAGCAAGGGTGTGCATACAATGAAGACAATCAGATGCAAGATGCTGGTCTATTGGAGAAAATCCAAAATATGGAGGTAAACATGGTGCAATCCAGGGCTCAAGCACAAATGAAAGCATTTGGAATCGGTTGTGGAGCACCCTGTCCATGGGTGGGACCTTTCCCAAGGCATTACAACCCTCAAGAGAAGCTTGACTTCATGATTGCAACACTGCCATTGCTTGCAAAGTGGATTGAAGGAATAGAGGTGTATGAGAGGAGTATTCAGCAACCTTGTCAATGGGTAAGCACACCATCTCATGCCTTTTCTTTTCCTCTTTCCCAATCTATTTTATCTCAAAGAAGGTGTCAAGTTTTAAACTCTCTATCTACTGTCCCAAGTGTTAAATCCATTTCTCCACCCCCTAGTCTTCCACCTCATCTCAATTCTTTTGTCCTTTTCCCTTCCAAACAGTCATCCCCTCCACAAGAGCTAAATTAAAAACCCTCTTCTCCAAAGAAACAAGAGGTTTTACCTCCCGCACCACCACAAAAAGTGCAAAATCAGTCATGAAGGACAAAGAAAAGAAAGCCAAACAAGGATGAAGAAATTTAAATTTTGAAGAGTTGGCCTCTTAAATTTGGGATGAAGAAGATCCCTTTGCTGATGAAACCTTTAGAAGAGGTTAGAGTTACAGAACAAATGGTGGTCAGGACATATTTTGTTGTAGTAGAAGAAGAGAAAAAAAGAGTTACAGATCAGCAATCAATTTGTTCAGAATATAGTGTCCATGTTGGCACCCTATTTGAAGGAAATGCTGATCCAATTCAAATTTCAAAAATCAGTCATGAGGAACAGCAAGAGGAAGGAGAAGCTGCTCCAAATCCAAAAGAAGAGAAGCACATTCTAGAGGTGGGGGAGAAAAGTGCAGATCCAAAGGCTTTGAGCACAAAGTAAGTTATAGAAGAACCTTCAATTCTTCTCTCTACTTCATCTCTCTCAAGTTCTAGTACTGAAGAAGAGTTTGATCCCTCAAACTCAATGCTGGAGGATGAAAGAAACCTTGGTGATTAAGTTGCGAGATGAAGAGAACGCCATGGGAGAGGTTGAAAATTTGCAGCGGGACAGCAATGAGGTAGTTTACCTGTCTGATTTGAAGGACTGTTTTGATGAAGAAGAACCGGTTGAGTTTCCACCATTCTCTCTTTCATCATCCATATTCCAAACATAAGAGCCTACTGTCATGGAGGAGAGTATTCATTTGCAACAGCCTGCATCTTATAGAAGCTCTTTGGAAGTAAGACTAGATGATTTTAATCTTTCATGTCCTTCATTGGAGGAAGAGAAAGGGCGGAAGGGTTCTACCATTGCTTCCACACCATCCATTCAAGTTCTACAAGAGAACTCATTTCTTGGAGTTGAAAATCAAAATTATGGGCATACTCAATGGATCGGACCTTGCCCAATTAGGTATTTGGCTTCATTGGAGTCAAAGGAGAAGCCACAACCACCATGCTTGCTTCTAAGCATGAGGATGAGTCAGTAAAGTTCCAAGGATCAGCTGTCATACCTCTCCAATCCAAATGTAGAGCAACTAAAAGAGGTATTGGATTTGTTTTTAGTTGACACCTTGCTAATTTGGGTAGAAGACCAACTTCTTGTTGATTTTCCACTCATCCAATCAGCCATACTCAGCTCCAAATCATTTGCATGGCTGCCAATTCAAGAAAGGAAGCTATTTTACACAACCAAATTGTAGGGTTCATTTAGCTAACCTTTGCTTCCAGCTTAGAGTAGAGTAGGTAGGTTTGCTTTCGAAGAAGAAGTGCTTGTGCACACTCTACATGTTCCATTTGGAGCATGTATGATTTTCATTTTGTACATATTTTTGGTGGTGCTGGTTTCACTCTTACACAGTTCATTTTGATGGCATTTTGGTGGGAAAAACTCCATGTCCAGTGGGATTCAAGTGGTTCGGAGGAAGTTTTCAAAGTTTAGATCAGTTTTCGAGCTACTACTCATGACTCCATGCCCAATGGATTGCTTTAGGCTACCGATCATTCATCCAAAGTGACGAGATGACCCCTTTGAGTCACCAAAATTGTTATACAAATGTGCCTTTGCTCATTTTGTGGCTAACTCCTTTACATCTTTCCTTCTATTGTGCCTCAGTCATAAATTTTTAATTTTAGGCACTCAAAACCTTCTGTAAATGACACTATTGGATAAAGCTCTTTCTCATCTTTCTAGAAAGGTAAAGATTTCCTCCTAACTCCACGTATTTTCAAGTTATTGCTCGTGGAGTTTTGTGGGAAATTTTCCTTGAAAGGTCCGCACCAATCTGAACTTGCCACGTGTCCAGTCAAAAATATCAAAGCGATCCGATTTTTGCCTATTTTTTCCCTAAAACTTCAAATCGCCATAAATTTCAATCCAGAGCTCGATTTTCACATTCTTTATATCAATGGAAATTTGGTGAAATGCTATACAAGATTCCATGGTCAATTTTGAATTTTGGTTCATTTAGAGGAGAAAATAAAAAATGCTTCGGTATGCGCCCATGGATGAATCCCGACATTTCAACAACCAATTTTAATGTAAAATGGGTCACATTCTTCTCAAACATTGTCAAAAATGTCGAAATGGGTTTGTAAGGACCTCCATACTATTTTTAATGCATTTTGGTCAATGGGAATGGCTCCCACATTTTTTCATGTTTTCTCTCTCCTAGGCTCGACCCATGCACTGTAAAAGCCGGATTTGGCTCATTTTTCAAAGGTGGGAACACTTTTTTTGCACAACAAGCTTCTGTTTTCACTTTCAACAAGTGATTTTGGCAAGTATCAGACCTTCTAGGGATTGTAACAGGTTTTTCTGCCTCTTTGGTGTTGGAATACAAGGATTTTGATGTTGAAAATCATAATGCAGGCTCTGTGAATGCTTTCAGTCCTTTGTATGTGTTGTTTGCTTCATTTCAAACCCTTGTTTATAGCTTATCAACCTATGCATGATGTTTTATGTTGCAATTTCTGATTTGTGTCAATTTTCATGAGCAAGAAGTGCTCACCACTCCTTTGGTGTATCACCCTTATCAGTTTAGTTTTAATTTTTACATTTCTTATCCCTGTCTCCTTGCAAATTAAGATAAAATTAGGATCTGAACCTCTGCAGTTGTGCAAATAATATATCTCGATCGAGAGGAGTTTGAGGAACCAACCTCTAATCTAGAGATTCCTCTCTCATTTTACAAGTCCCACACTTGGAGAGAGGTTTCAATGTTATGCAATCACACTGGATGCCCAAAACATCAACTTAGAAACTGATTTGCATCCAGGCGTCTTGTTGATTTGCAATAACAGGCCACAATAGTAGTATAACGGTAGTCTCTCCCACATCATAGGCCTCCACAGAGAGCTGATGCATAGAGAGGTTGAGTATGGAGCCTCCTCCTAGGGGTCCCATCAGGACACGGGGTGGACCTAAAGCTCAATCGAGAAGCTCAACGAAGAGGCCATAACAGGACCACGGGCTTCTAGGGAACTTATTGGAAGTGCTACTCATTGGGGAGGATCAGGAGGATGTTTTGGATGTGGAGTTAATGGACACTTTTGGAGAGATTTCCCACATAACCCTAACAAGGCTAAGGCACCGATCTCGAGATGACCGTAGGTGACATGGGGCGCAGCCACGGGTTTATGTAGTGGTTAAGAACCACTAGGTAGAGTATCGAGCATAGTCATTGAGACCATAGGTAGCCTTGGTGGTATTCCTACCTCTGTATTGTTTGACTCCGATTTTTTTGATTCTTTTATTGCACCATCTTTAGTAGAGCGATGCAAGCTGGTGGCAATTACACAAGGTCTTAGTTGGGATGTTGAGATGGCTTCAAGAGCCAAAATCTCTATAGACTTCTTAGTTAAGAAGTGTGTAGTGGATTTGGGACCTTTCACCACTACCTCAAATCTCTATATCCTTCCTTTGGGCTCGTATGGAGTCAATTTAGGCATGGATTGGTTATCTCGCACATAGAGCCGGGATGGATTGTTATCACAAGACTATAGCTTATGCAGATGATTTGGGAGTTGATTCGTTGATCTCAGGGGTTAGGAGACCCATTTCTATTCACACTATCTCCGCTATACAAATTAGGTAGTGTGTGTGATAGGGTTGTCGATGTATGTCAAAGTTACACTTAGTGATAGATCGAGAGGATGGGTCTAGTGGACCATACCTAGATGATCATCCCATCTTGAGAGAGTTTTAAGATGTCTTTCTAGGGAGATACTATGGTTACCACCCCCATGCGAGATTGATTTTCATATAGATCTAGTTCCTGGAGCAGAGCCTATCTCATGGGCACCTTATTGGATGACCACCCCAGAGCTCTATGAGCTCAAGTTGTAGCTTGAGGGCCTTTTAGAGAAGGGCCTTATCCATCTCGAGTGTATCCCCTTGGGGTGCACCAGTGATATTTGTGAAGAAGAAGGATGGATCCTTGCGGTTGTGTATTGATTACCGCTTGACCGGTTGAACAAGGTAATGATCAAGAATCATTATCCTCTTCCTCGCATTAACGAATTGTTTGATCAGATGAAGGGAGCCACAATTTTCTCTAAGATTGATCTCAAGTCAAGGTATGATCAGTTGAGGATTTTGGAGGTGGACATTCATAAGACCACCTTCCGCATGAGATATGGGCACTATGAGTTCATAGTGGTGCCTTTAGGTTTGATGAAATCCCTGCAGTGTTTATGAGTTTGATGAATAGGGTATTCAAAACCTTCTTAGGTCACTCCATGCTCATCTTTCTAGATGACATTTTTATATAGTCACATACACGTGAGGAGCATGAGGGGTACCTTCTCTAGGTTCTTTAGTATCTTTGTGATTAGCAACTTTACAGAACTTGCGTAGTGTGCTTTCTTTCGAGACAGAGGTGCAATATTTGGGTCATATCATTTCGGGAAGGTATCGCAATCGATTCTTCCAAGATTAGAGCCATTATGGACTAGCTAGCACCCACTACCATGACCGAGGTGTGCAGCTTCATGGGATTAGTAGGATATTACTAGAGATTTGTTTAGGAATTATCTTAGATTGTGCACCCTATCACTTCCCTTCAGAGGAAAGGGAAGAAGATTGTTTGGTTAGACAGATCTGAGCAAGCCTTTAGGACACTAAAGGAGTGCCTCACTACAACACCCATTCCTATAGTGTTGGATCCATAGGGTGAGTTCTTTGTTTACACGGATGCTTCGTTAGCAAGGCTTAGAGGTGTGTTGATGCAGGATGGCAGAGTTGTAGCTTTTGAGTCTCGTAAACTCAAGGATCACGAGCTTAATTATTTGATCCATGATCTTGATATTGTGGAAGTTGTACATGATTTGGTTAAATGGATACATTTTCTTCTTGGATGAAGATTCACACTCAAGATGGATCATTTGAGTCTTCGTCACCTTTTCATGTAGCCCAATCTCAATGCTCTTCATGACGTTGGCTGGAGTTGCTTTGTGAGTATGACATGGAGATAGAGCATGTGAAGGGGAAGGAGAATGTGGTAGCAGATGCTCTTAGAAAATGAAGACATGTGGCTATGCCCACTACAAAGGTGAACACAGATTTACTGGAGCGGATTCTTCAAAGAACTTCCTCTTGACAGCTTCTACATTGCAGTTCAAGTAGAGATCGAGTAACAAAGACCCCTTGAGGGGAAGTTTGATGGTTTTACCTTAGAGGAAGATGGTCTTCTCAAACATAGAGGCCGGATATATGTTCCCAAAGATGAAGGCTTAAGTCAGGACATCTTGGTAGAGGCACATCGTGCACCCTATTCAGCCCATCCCAGGGTGAAGAAGATGCACGCCACCTTGCGATAGTTATACCACTAGAGAGGACTTTGACAAGATGTGGCCTAGTTTGTGTCATGATCTTTAGAGTGCCAGAGGGTTAAGGCTGAGCATTAGCATCCACTAGGCCTTCTTTATCCTCATGCTATACTTGGAGTGGAAGTGGGACATCATTTCCATGCATTTCATTGTTTGGCTACGTATATCGAGATATCACCACGATGCCATCATGGTCACGGTGGATAAATTGACAAAATTGGCTCACTTTTCTCCAATGAAGACCACTTATACCACTAGAGCAGTGGGACGAGTATATTTGGATGATATTTTTAGGGTGCATGGGATTTCGTGGAAGATCATTTGTCACCGTGATCCTTTGTACATTTCCCATTTCTGGACTATCATGCAATATGTCCTCGGGACGAGGATCAACTTCAGCACAACATATCACCCTGAGACAGATGGATAGACCGAGTGGGTGAATCAAATTTTAGAGGATATGCATTGGATGTATGTGATGGATTAGTAGTCTAAGTGGGAGGAATACATGTACTTAGTGGAGTTTGCCTACAATAATAGTTTTCAGAATTCTATAGGCATGGCTCCTTTTCAGGCTTTATATGGTAGAGAGTGCAGGACACCTCTTAGCTGGGATAGGTTAGAGGACAAAGTATCTCTTGGACCATCTCTTTTAGGGACATGGAGTAGTAGGTAGTGTTGATCGGGTAGAGATTAAAGGAGGCACAAGATAGATAGAAGAAGTATGTTGATCAATAGATAGATTGACTGTAGCTTTGATGTGGGTATGAAGGTGTTCTTTTGAGTAATACAACACAAGATCCCTATCTGTTATAGAAAAGGTTCTAAGTTAGCTCCTAGATTCATTGGACCTTTTGAGATCTTGGAGCGTATTGGCCCTTTGGCCTACCATTTAGTATTGCCACCCATCTTGTCTCGCGTACATGATGTGTTCCATGTTTCAGTTCTTAGGAGGTATATTGTAGATACTTCTCATGTGTTGGATTAGACATCATTACATGTGTAAGATCAGGAAACGGTGATGGTGGAGCCCATCCATATCATAGATTGCAGGACACTAGGCCTTCAGGTAGAGAGATTGATCGAATGCACGAGTGCGGTGGGATAGATATGATGAAAATGTAACCACTTAGGAGGATGCCACAATATTACGAGTGTAGTTTCCACATTTTTTTCCAGTGACTTCTAGGAGGAAGTCAAGTCTAAGTGGATGGGGATGTAGTGCCCACTTCCCTTTGACACTTTAGATACTGATATGGACACTATTATGTTTTGTTTTAATATGATGGTTAGATGTTAGATCATGGATTATTATTGACCTAGATTCAGTTATTATGCATGATGGTTACTAGAGACATTTTTAATATGTGAATGATGATATACTGTTTGACATGGACATATTATAGCTTGTCATTTAGACATGTGACATTGATATTATGAATAGAATTAACACAGAATTAAATGATGATAATATAGTTGATTAATTAAATTGAAAATGATAATCTTGATTCCTAATGTCATTGTGATTCACATGTTTAGATGGTCTTGAGATGTTAATTATATCATTTTGGATGTTCTGATATGGCCACGAGGATAAAGGCATTATTTGCGTTTTTAGGTTAAAATATCACAACAATGTTGGGGATTGGAGACTAACCATATTAGAATTTTGGGTGAATTCAATAAGGTCACCATGGCAACTGTTTTGTGTGTGTATGTGTGTGTTGTGTTTTGTTAGGGATTCCCATGGGGGGATTTCCATTATATGTGACCATGGGGATTGTGTATTTAGTAATGCAGTTTCTTTTTTATGTTGCATGTGTTTATTTTGTGATGTGTTACCCCTTTCATTAGTTATTATATGTTGTTTTAATGTTGTGGATAATCATGTGTTAAAATAAATAAATCAATATGTCATAGAAATGTAATAAATAAAGTTGTTTCTCTTAAATGTAATATTGTAAGAGTGTCTAAGAAAGGTTGTAAGAATGTGTTAGAAATATGTAAGATAGATTTTAGAGTGTGAAACACTTCATCCTCTTAAATTCGAATTTGTCCTTGAAGGCTGTTTTTTTTGAGGCTCACCTCTTAAAATTATTCACCAACCATACCTATGGTTTGGAGGTTAAATTTAGGCCCTTTTTATGCATTTTGAAATGACTAATTATATTTTTAATTGCACTTCTCTTACATGTTTTAAATTCAGTCCTCTTGGAGTATGGGTCATTTTAGAGTGTGTAAGTTATGTTGTCATTTTATTTATTATGTTTAGGTGAATGATGTTGACTTGGATCTTGGGGTTGAGGAAGAATGATGTGGCATCCCATATGGATCCACATCACCCTCTTCTCTTCCCTCTCCTTTAAAATTCAAACTCCTTTCTTGTTTGTGGTTTTGAAACTTTGCATACTTTCTTTGGGGTGAATTTCTTGCTATTTTAGGAAGTCTTTCTTGTGGAAAAAGATTGAGACCATTGCATGTTGGTGTGTGGCTGATTTTGGACTACTTTTTGGCATTTGGAAGATGGTTGATCTGGAACAAACTCCATTATGGAGAGGTAGGAACTCGAGCCTTTTAAAATGCTTATTTCTCTTGCATGCTTGTATGGAAAAGAAGAATGTTGTTATGTGTGTGTTGGCTGGTTGTGTAGGTAGACCGCTTAGGGAAAAGTGTAGAGAGAAGGCTATGGGGAATTCTTATGGGGGCATAAGGAAATGAATTTGGAATCAAAGTTTTGTGGAGGGAGTTTGGGATTGGGATCCACCATGGAAAATAAATAGCTTGCATTTCTTACTTTGTGGGGGCGAAGGAAATATATGGGGCATAAGGAGGGATTTTGAGGGGGTATAAAAAAATGTGTATGATAAATTAATTGGAGGTTTTTTTTTGTGGATGCCCAATTCCCATTTGTGAGGCATAAGAAACTTCCCCATAGTTCCTTGCTATTTTTGGATTGCTTGATGTAGCGTCGGTTTGTTTGCACTTGTTTAATGTAGTTGTGAACTACATTCTTCTTGAAATGTGTTTTGGATGTGAAAATGTTGCATGTTTGTTGTGGAAGCCTTTGTTGCCATGTGTTGTATTGCATCTCTTATTTCAATATGGTTTGGGCTCAGGGGCCAATGAGGAAGGATGGCTTCTCCCTTCTGATTGGATGTCTTGGTTGGGTGGAGAGTGTTTCCTTTCCCCTGTTGTTAGAAATCAAGAACACCCCTGGATGTTGATCAGATTTCTAGTTTGATATTTTAGACATCCAGTGTGATTGCACAACATTGAATCCTCTCCCCAAGTGTGGGACTTACAAAAATAGAAGAGGAATCTCTAGATTAGAGGCTGGTTCCTCAAACTCCTCTGATCAGCTATTTTACTTGCACAATTGCAGAGGTTTAAACTCCTAAATCTACTCTAAATTCCAAAGGGACAAGGGTAGAAAATGCAAAAAAGAAAGAACTAATGCTAATAGGTGATGCACCAAAGGAGTTGTAGACACCTGATGCTACATGAAATACACAATCCACAAGGAAACACAAACACAAAACATGCACAAATTCTCAAAATATAATGAAAGATCAAGAAAACAATGATAGATATATGAAAGGATTGAGGGATTTTAATCATAGAACATATATCAACATCTCAAATCCAATACAGTACATTACAGTGATCCAGAGGCAAGAAAAGGTGTTGCATTACATGGAAAGGTAAAATTTCTTCACAAATTCTAACAAGGAGGAAGAAAAATGAAGTTGCAGAGCTAAAAAAGTGTCTCCTCTACAAAAATGAACTCATCCTGGCTTTTACAGTGCAAACCACGACCCTAGGAGAGAGAAACATGGGAAAACATGAAAGGGGTTCAACCATTGACCAAAATGCCATCAAAATAGCATGGGAAACCTGACAGATCCATCCCCTGACATTTTTAACCATGCTGGGAGAGAATGCGAGCCATTCTTTATTAAAAACGGTGGTTGAAACGTCATTTCTATTCATGACCACGTGCCAGAAGCATTTTTTGATTTTATCTCTCCAAACTCCATGAAAATGAAAAATTGACCCTAAAATCTTGTAGATAATTTCACCAGATTTCCATTGATATAAAGAACATGAAAAACTAAGCTCTAGATCGAAAGATATGGCGATTTGAATTTTTAGGTCAAAACAGGACCAAATCGGGTCGGTGGGAAAAATTTTGAATTTTTACACCTTTTTGGTCATTTGGAAAATTTTCCAAAATTTTCCCACACTACGACACTCTAGGACATGTGGTAGCATATCATTGGTTGCGGGCCTTCTAGGGGAAAATTTCCCACAGAAACTCCACCGAGCCATAACTTGAAAAATACGTGGAGTTAGGAGGAAAACTTTACCTTTCTGGAAAGTTGAGAAAGAGCTCTATCCAATGGTGCCATTTCCAAAATATTTTGAGTGCTTGAAAAGAAAAATTTTATGTCTGAGGCACAAGAGAAGGAAGAAATGAGAGGAGTTAGCCAAAAAAATGAGCAAGGGCACATTTTGGATAACAATTTTGGTGACTCAGAGGGGTCATCTCGCTCTTTGGATGAAGTTACCAGTTTCTGAAGCAATCCATTGGGCATGGAGTCATGAGTTGTAGCCTGTAAACTGATCTAAACTTTGAAAACCTCCTCTCTAAGCCACTTAGAAACCCACTGAAATGGACTGTGCAAGAGCAAAACCAGCACCACAAAAACTATGTACAAAACTAAAAGTCATACATGCTCCAAAATGGAACATGCAGAGTGTGCACAAGCACTTCTTTTACTGAAAGAAAAACTACCTATCCTACTCTAACTGGAAGCAAAAGTGGGCTAAACAAACCCTGCAACTGGTTGGGAGAAATAGCTTCCCTTTCTCAAAAGTTGCAACCATGCAACTGATTTGGCACTGAACATGGCTGATTGGATGAGTGGAAAATCAACAAGAAGCTGGTCTTCTACCCAAATCATCAAGGTGTCAACTGAAAACAAATCCAATACCTCTTTTAGTTGCTCTGCATTTGGATTGAAGAGGTATGACAGCTGATCCTTGGTACTTTGTAGCTCACCCTCATGCTTAGAAGCAAGCATGACTGGTTGTGACTTCTCCTTTGACTCCAATGAAGTCAAATACCTTATTGGGCAAGGTATGATCCATTTGATATGCCCATAGCTCTGATTTTCAACTCCAAAAATGGAGTCTTCTTGTAGACCTTCTTGGGTGGGTGATGTGGAAGCAATGGTAGGACTTTTCTGCCCTTTCTCTTCCTTCATGGCAACATGGAACTCTTCTATAGTGTGCAACTCCTCGTTATTGATTGCAACATCCAATGAAGTTGCTTTTGCATTGTTGTTACCTGCTGCAATACATTGTTAGCTTTGGAGTTCCTCCATTGTAGCTTTTGGAAGATCAAATTCTTCCATCCTTGATTCAAGAGGCATGTTGCAAACTGTAGACTGCTTTTCCTTGAACTCTTTTGTCCATGGCAGCAAGTTCTTGTTGTTGGAGAACAAATGTTGAAGAAGGAAACATGGTAATTTCAGCTAGCTCTTCATCTAAACATTCTTCTAAGTCTAATGGCAAATCAAACTCCTGAATGTCTTGTTGAAGCAAAGTCTCTCCCTTTTGTATGGTGGCCTCCAAATTTGCATTTTCTTCACCCTGTATAACTTTATTTTCAAACATGAAACTTGTCAATCCAAACTCATCCCAAAAATCAGATTGTTGGAGAGATGAAGTGGGAGAGAAGCATGAAATTTCTTGTGCCTTTTGCTCACAATTTGGACCTATTTTGTTCACCTCCATAATGGCTTCATCAATCAAATCAGCCCCTTCAAATGAAAGAAAAAATGTATCAATAATGCTTCCTTCTTCTACTATTGTAAAAACTGACTTGACCTCATCCATTTTCTCCTCAAAGATGGGGGTTTGAGATGGTTTTCCTTCCTTCTCGATGGCTGATTTTGCAGTGCAAACTAGATCAGCATTTTCTTTGGGTAAAGTGCCAACATGGATACCCAACTCATCACCAACAAACTGATGTTTTTCTTGCTTCACTGCTGTTATAAAATCAACCTTGTTTTCCACTTGTTCTCCAACTTCAACATCCTCTATTGGTTTCACCATCAAGGGGATTTTTGTAATCCTGAATTTAAGAGCCCAACTCTTCAGACTTTGAATTTCTTCATCCTTGTTTGGCTCTTCTTTTTGCTGATTTTTTTCTTGATTGTCATTCATATTTTTATCATCCCAACATGGATTTGGGAATGCAAGACGAGAAGTGGATTGTAACTCAATTGATTTTGCATTTTTTTGTGGTGGTGGAGGAGGTAGGAACTCTTGTTTCTTTGGAGGGAATGGCTGTTTGGAAGGGAAAAGGACAGAATAATTGAGATGGGGTGGAAGACTAGGGAATGGAGAAATGGATTCAACACTTGGGACAGCAGATGGAGAGTTTAAAACTTGACACTGCTGAGATAAAACAAATTGGGAAAGAGGGAGAGAAAAGGCATGAGATGGTGTGCTTACCTATTGACAAGGTTGTTGAATACTCCTCTCATACACCTTTATTCCTTTAGTCCACTTTGCAAGCAATGGTAGTGTTGTAATCATGAATTCTAGCTTCTCTTGAGGGCTGTAATGCCTTGGAAAAGGTCCCACCCATGGACAAGGTGATCTACAACCGATTCTAAATGCTTTCATTTGTGCTTGAGCCTGGATTGCACCATGTTTACCTCCATCTTTTGGATTTGTTCCAAAGCAGATCTGTATTTTCTTCTTGACTTCCCTCATAACCAGCATACCCTTGTGCTTGACATGCTTCATATCCAAACTGACTTTGGCACTGCTGCTCATATGGGTAGACATGTTGATTTTGAATTTGATCAAAATGCTGATTTGGAGGATTTGTAGAACATGTTGGAGGTGTGATATACTGTTGTTGTAAATGTGAATTCCATGATGGAAATGAAGTCATGATTGCACAACTTCATGGAATGGAAAAGAATGAAAATGATGGAAAGAAGAATGGATGGAAATGAATGGAAAACAGGTCTGAAACTTAGAGAATGAGTTGTTTACTAGATGGAGTCACCAGATGTGCTTTTGAAAGTTCCTCCAAAAGGCTGAATCTTTAACAGGAACACACCAACCTCACAAATATAAAGTGGAAGACCTCTAAGGTCGCATCGGGTGTGCCAAAACTGTTGTTACAAATCAGCAGCACCCCCTGGATGTTGATTAGATTTCTAGTTTGATATTTTAGACATCCAGTGTGATTGCACAAAATTGAATCCTCTTCCCAAGTGTGGGACTTGCAAAAATGGAAGAGGAATCTCCATATTAGAGGCTGGTTCCTCAAACTCCTCTGATCAGCTATTTTATTTGCACAATTACAGAGATTTAAACTTCTAAATCTATTGTAAATTCTAAAGGGACAAGGGTAGAAAATGTAAAAATAAAGAACTAATGCTAATAGGTGATGCACCAAAGGAGTTGTAGACACCTGATGCTACATGAAATACACAATCCATAAGGAAACACAACACAAAACATGCACAAATGCTCAAAATGTAATGAAAGATCAAGAAAGCAATGATAGATATATGAAAGGATTGAGGGATTTTAATCACAGAACATATATCAACATCTCAGATCCAATACAGTACATTACAGTGATCCAGAGGCAAGAAAAGGTGCTGCATTACATGGAAAGGTAAAATTTCTTCACAAATTCTGCCAAGGAGGAAGAAAAAGGAAGTTGTAGAGCTGAAAACGTATCTCCTCTACAAAAATGAACTCATCCTGGCTTTTACAGTGTAAACCACGACCCCAGGAGAGAGAAACGTGGGAAAACATGCAAGGGGTTCAACCATTGACCAAAATTCCATCAAAATAGTATGGACAACCTGACAAACCCATCCTCTAACATTTTTAACCATCTGGGAGAGAATGCGAACCATTCTTCATTAAAAGCGGTGGTTGAAACGTCATTTCTGCTTCATGACCACGTGCCAGAAGTGTCTTTTGAATTTATATCTCTCAAAATCCACCAAAATTCAAAATTGACCCCAGATTCTTGTAGAGAATTTCACCAGCTTTCCATTGATATAAAGAACGTGAAAAATTGAGCTCAATCGAAAGATATGATGATTTGAAGTTTAAGGTCAAAACAGGACCAAATTGGGTCGGTGGGAAATTTTTTGAATTTTTTGCACCTTTTTGGTCATTTGGAAAATTTTCCAAAATTTCCCATGCCCGTGACACTCCAGGACACGTGGCAGCATATCATTGGCTGCGGGCCTTCTAGGGGAAAATTTCCCACGAAACTCCGCCGAGCCATAACTTGAAAAATACGTGGAGTTAGGAGGAAAACTTTACCTTTCTGGAAAGCTGAGAAAGAGCTCTATCTAATGGTGCCATTTCCAGAATATTTTGAGTGCCTAAAAAGCAAAATTTTATGTCTGAGGCACAAGAGAAGGAAGAAATGAGAGGAGTTAGCCACAAAAAATGAGGAGGGGCACATTTTGGATAACACCCCTTCCTTGTTGTGATCAAGATGAAAAGATGAAGAAAATAGCATGCTATTGTTTTGGAGCAAGATGAATATACGGTTTGACAATCCCTTCATATATGAGTGGATAAATTGTATAGTAATTTGTAATTTGAAGATATTTGTATTGATAATGGAAGATTGATATTTGAATGTGAAATTTAAAGAAGTTATACTCTTTTCTTTGTTTGGTAAATAAATGTGAAAAGATGTTATAAGCATTGTATTCTGTATTTTGAAATCAAATGGAAAAGAAAAAATTGTAAAGTTGTATTGGAAATGAATAAAGCATTGCATTAGATTCTCAAAATTGTATTGTGTATTTGATTTGATTTGCTGTTAAAAATTGAAATTTCTTGTTGTAAAGGAAGATGCGTATGAGGAAAAAGACAATGTTTTATTTCCCTTGAAAGGTGTTTGAAATTTGGAAATCAAACTTTGCATATGGAGTGTTAAATGTTTGTGTGAATTTTATGAAATGTAATAGACTTGCATGGAATGAACTCCCACACTTGGAGGATGGAAAAGTGTTTAAGAACCTTTAATGTTTGATCTCTATTTTATTTTCCATATCTGGCAATCAAAGTTTAACAATATATGAGAAGTTCAAATTTGCACCAAGTAATAAGAAATGAAACATTAAAATTTAGATGTAGAAATTCCTAAGTAACTCATTTGGACAATGAAACTTAAGGAAGATCCTTGAGAACTTTGTAAAAAAATTAAAATTGAACTTGCACAGCCATTTTGCTGTCAAAAGATGGGAAATTATCAATTACAACTCAATCAACTAAATTGAACCTTGAAACCTCTCTTAAATCCATCCAAGGATAAGTCTCCATGTCTGATTGACATGTTGAGAAAGTAAGAAATCAAATTTGAACAAAAAAATTATAAGTTAAAGATTACCAGTTTGCTTTACAAAACTCTACAGATTGGTTTCTCAAAATTTACCTCTCAAAATTCATCAAATTCCAAAATTTATGACTCCTATGTAAAGAGGGCTTGAGAGCTTTAGGAAAGTCCAAGTTTTCCAAAATATGAGCTCCCTATCAAAAGTTATGGCCATTTGAAGTTTCACTTCAAATTGGCATTCAAAAATTAAATAAATCTAACTGTTAAAAATTTAATTTTTAACTTTGGAAAAATTTCCACAAAATTTTGCGGCTCCGCCATCCCTAAACCAATCGGGACCTACCACGTGGCACCTCGGAGGGGGAAACAAAGTTTTAAACTTATCTTTTTGAAAATTTTACCTTGGGAAAATTTTCCTATTCTACCCCGCATCCTTACACCCAATCTTTATGACACGTGGTAGGGTGGAGGGTAGACCCTTTTTGAATTTAAACTTTTTAGGTTTTTGGACCTTGGGAAAAATTTCTAATTTTTCCCCACATCCCCACCGGCCCGCAGCCAATCGGAGGGTGCCACATGTCCTCTTGGAGCTACGATGGAGGCATGGTTTCTTTCAAACCTTAGACCCTTTTGGAAATTTTGGAAAAATTCCATTTTAGCCCCATCGGCCCGCAGCCTATGAGAGGGTGCCACGTGGCACCTTGGGGTGGCAGCGGGAGGGAGGACCCCTTTGTTTCTTTGAGTTTTGGCCTTGGGAAAATTTTTACAAAATTCCCTATGACCCTACATAATCGCCCCCACCTTGGGCTTTTCTCCTTCTGCAGAAGCATGGACCCACATGTCCCTTTCTTCCTCTTTGTCCTCTATTGGCACAATTTCACAAAAAACCCCACCGCTCCGCCCTCCCCCTTCCTTTTTATCAATGACGTCTCTGAGGCCAACACGTGTCCACCGGGGACCTGCGGAGGCATGAGAGAAATTATGCTTTTGCACCCACGTAGGAAAAAAATTCCGAACTACCCCGCAACCCGCCAACCCGCCAAAGGGGATTTCACCCTTGCATGACATGTGTCCCCTTAGGGAAAAATTTGACCTAATAACTCCGCCTACTCATATCTTGAGTTCTGTAAGTAGTTAGGAGGAATTATTTATATCAACGGAAAGGTGAGAAATTTTCCTATCCAATCGAATGGATTAGGAAATTTTAAAAGTGTTAAGTATGAGAAAATTATATTTGAAACTCTAAGGCTATTAGAGAGTAGGCATGGGGTA